>JASAMX010010077.1:0-16329 GCA_030248175.1 Microlaimidae sp. YZB2_3 | reverse complement strand
CTTCGATTCAAAAATGAGCGCCCAAAAACATACTGAAAATGTAACCACATGTATTTTCGATAAAATTGCAATAACGTCATCTCATACATTTAAAATCTGCCAACCGTTTTGAGAAAATTGCCCAGGGATTTTCAATACCTTTCTGAGTCGCTTATATGGGAATAAATTGCAAATTTTGAATTTTTGCAGTATATACCTTTCATACGCTATATCCAGTATATTTTCTGTTTACAAAATTTGCATCTTATATATTTTGTAACGAATAAAAGTTAAAATCTTAAATCGAGAAACGAGGTTGGCTCGAAGCACAAAAGGGGGTGGGGGAAGCGCAGCACAAAAATGATTAAAGAATTAAAGAACACGATATAAATCTGAACTTACATTAGGCGAAGTGGCCAAATAGAAGGGTGCAATGACCTCCTCCACAGGAGCTCCAAAGTAGCGACTCAGAAAGGTATTGAAAATCCCTGGGCAATTTTCTCCAAAACGGTTGGCAGATTTTAAATGTATGAGATGACGTTATTGCAATTTTATTAGAAAATACATGTGGTTACATTTTCAGTATGTTTTTACGGGCGCTCATTTTTGAATCGAAGTCTTATATTAAATTGGGTTTTGGTTTTTGGTTCCCAAATTAATTTTTCGCAACCCGTTTTTTCGTTAATATAAACACATCATACCGCCTACCTTTCATTTCGCATTTAAGTACTAGCCTTGAAAAATGCTCTAGGAATAGAGCAGGAAAAAGAGGCGATTTCCTCCGGGCGTGAGTTTAGACAGAAAAGATGTGGACTAGTCTGAGATGAACATTATTTACAGCATAATAAATTTGTATTTATTTGGCCAGCTGCCCACTGAATAAAAATTTTTACCATATAATAATAATTTATTTATGCGTTGAACTAATTATACAGCACTGTTGCATTTTTTTAGTCTGATGAAATTACAAATGAAAAAACATACTCACAGCAATCTTTGACAAGCGCAAAATCGCCACTTTTTCAATTAGAAGGTTATATTTGTATGTGTAAGAAACAACTATGAATTTGAAAAAGTGGAAATTTCGCGCTTGCCAAAGATTGCTGTGAGTATGTTTTTCCATTGTAATTTCATCAGACTAAAAAATGCAACAGTGTTGTGTAATTAGTTCACCGTATAAATAAATTGAGATTATATGGTAGAAATTTTTATTCAGTGGGCAGCTGGCCAAATCAAATACACATTTCTTATGGTGTAAATAATGTCCATTTCGGACTAGTCCACATCTTTTCTGTCTAAACTCAGGCCCAGGGGGAAATCGCCCCTTTTTCCTGCTCTATTCCTAGATCATTTTTCAAGGCTAGTCTACCACTTTTCTCAGTAAAAATTGAATTATAAATGTTTTTGGTTGTATTTTTGAATACGAAATTCCATTTAAACACATTTAATAATAGCTTATTTGTACTAGATTTCGCAACCACTTGAAACAATTAAACAATTAAATAATGGCAATTAAATAGAGACACGGCAGTGTAGGGCTAAATCGCCTGTTGCGCTCCTGCGCCACCCCTGATTGAAGTTATTAATTATTTTCTTTTTAAAAAAAATATTTTCTAATTAATTTCTTTCCCAGAGAAGAAAAAAATTTAAAATGTTTTGTTTTGTTGTTTTTGCCGTTTTCCGCGCGGTTGAAGAAGATGGCGCTGGGTACTGGTTCGTTTTCCGCCACCAATTAAAACCGAGCACCGTCTTCTGATTTTTTTGTGCGCTTTCTATGAGGGGCTGTTCGTTGTCTGCTCTGTACAATTCTTATTGTTGCCAAAAGGCTGTTATTGTGCGGTTGAGTTTTTATTTCTCTATTATTTTCAATTTATTGTTTTGATCAATAAATTGATAATAAGGACCTAAATAAAAAAAAGTGGCTCCTAAGAAAATTGCGTAATTCTTTTTTGTTTACAGTGAGCCCATCTTTATTTTTGATCAATCAGTAACAAAGGAGAAATATCGATTTTAAGAATTGAGCGTTAGAATAATAATAATAATAAGAAGAAGAAGAAGAAGGAGATGAACATGAATCTCAAAATTTACCCATGTTTTCTAATTATGGTTGGCGCGGCGCCGCGGGCTAAATCGCCCCGTGGTGCTCCCACGCCACCCATGATATCTGGCATTCAGCATAATAATTTTTTAAAAATCGCACATCATTGTATAATTATTGTAAATATCGTGCTAGAAGACAGATATACTTTCATGATGAGAAGTTTAACTACGACACGTCAATACACAGTCAAATATCCATTATTTTTGGAACAGCTTTTAATATTTTTATTTTATTATTGAGCAAAAATTCACTGAGAGACTACTCCAAGACCATAACTTTTAAAATAATGGATTGTAAACTTTGGTTTTTCTAAGCAACCTAAAAAACTTAAATCAACCTAAACTTTATCACGATATTTGAACTAGATAATCTTTTAAACTGGGCATCAAAATGGTAACTTGAGATCGCCGCTCTTAAGTGTTGTATTGTGCACATGGGAACAAACAATCCTAAGCTTTCAATAATAATAAATAATCAACAACTATCAGCAAGTGTAGAGACCTGCAATCTTGGTGTTATGGTTTCTGATGGATTAAAACAAAGTGCACACTGTAACTTCATAGCTAAAGCTGCCTTCAAAACGGTAAATATTATTTTACAATGCTAAATGGATTATTATCAGCTTACGTTTCATATGTTAGGCCGTTACTCAAATACTGCACTCCAGTTTGGTCACCTTATTTATGCCAAGATATTGATCGAAAAGAGCAAGTTCAGCGAAATTTCACTAAACGATTATTTACTAAGTGTGGCCTAAATTCAAATTTGCCCTACCCTGAACGACTACGACTGTTAAAGTTAAAATCGCTGGAAGAAAGACGCATACATTTTGATCTTAATATTTGTTATTCTATTGTAAATCAACTCAATGAGCTTTCATTTGAAAACTTTTTTAAGTTGAGAAATTACAGAGGAAAAAAATGACAATAGTAAAAAACTATTTATACCTATGGCTAAAAAATTTTTTATAATTATTTTAGCATTAGAGCAGCAAAATACTGGAATCACTTGTCTGAAGATATTGTGACATCTAACATAAAAATATTTAAGTCTAAAATAAACAACTTTAGTTTTGATAAATTTTTAAAGTTTGATGATCGACACACTAAGTAGCTTTTTGGCTCTGTGTCTGCCTTCCCTTTATTTTACATTTAAAATGGCTCATCTAAAGGATTAAAATGTTTTTCAATTTTGTTTTATTATTTCAGTATTCTTACATTCTAGTGTGATCTATTAACTTACTTTCCTTTGGGTATTTTCATGTATAAATAAAGGATTTTCATTTCATTTCGTTATGTTAATTTCATGACTTGTTCTTGAGGAATGCCATAGCTGCGGGATTAAACAGTATCGGAGATCTTATCTCCATACGCGAATATTCTAATATTCAAAAGTCGAGTAAAAGATTTCTAGTTCGAGTAGCTATATATACGTAAGTCTCAATTACAAAATATATGTGAAATACATATATAAATACAAACGCCGATATAAAAACTAATTTTTTGAAATTTTTTTCACCAAAAGAAAATTTTTGAACGTTTGGTTTTTTGTTCACGCACGGCTCAAGACAAATTTCTATGAAACATAATGTTTCAAAAGTTTAGTTGTGTATGTGTATGATCTATATATAAATAAACGTAATATCTGTGTGTGAGTGTGCGTGTGCGTGTGCGTGTGCGTGTGCGTGTGCGTGTGCGTGTGTGTGTGTGTGCGTGCGTGCGTGCGTGCGTGCGTGCGTGCGTGCGTGCGTGCGCGCGCGCGTGTGTATGTGTGTGTCCGTCTGTCTGTCCGTGTGTTCCCTAACTCCTCCCTAACCACCCAAAGGATTAACGTGAAAGAGGTATCGTCGGAAAGCTTATACCCAGGGAATGTCGTAATGGGGTTGAAATTTTGAAACAACTTACATGGACATTTTTATACTAGACAACGCGTTTTCAGCAGAGGGGGGACCCTATGAATTTTGGAACTTAAAAAATTGTTTGTCGAGCAATTGGCTTAAACTTATTAGTAAGAGTAATTAGCCAATGTAAAGCCAGAATATCATGTTTTTTGGAAAAAAAATCATGGACATCTTTATACTGGACTTTTTTTTCACTAAAGAAGGCAATTACCGTGCTCCCCAATCACAAATGGGATTGAGCTAAATGAGATATTATTGCAAAATTTACAGTCCGGAGAATGTCATAAAGGGTTAAAATTTAGAAAAATTTTGCACGGACATCTTTAGCCTGGACAAACATTTTCACAAAATGGGGAAACCTATGGATGTTGGAAATCGAAAATTTTTTTGTCTTTGAATTGGCTCGAACTTATTGATAAGAGTATTAGCCAATGTTAAACCAAAATGTTTTTTTTTGGTAAGATTAACATGGACATCTTAATGCTGGACAAAGTTTTTCACTAAAAAAGGGAACGACCTTCCTCCTCAACCAGCAAAAAAATTGGGCTAAATGAGATATCGTTGCAAAGCTTACAGACAAGGAAATTTCATAAAAGGGTTGAAATTAAAAAAAATCGCATGGACATCTTTTGGTTGGACAAGACATTTTCACAAAAACAGGGCCCTATGGACTTTGAAATTTGAAAAATAAACTTATTGGTAAGAGTAATTTGCCAATGTAAAGCCAGAATATCATGTTTTTGGAAAAATGAACATGGATATCTGTATGCTGGACAACGTTTTTTTATTAAAAGGGCAACGAACTTTCTCCTTAACCACAAAAAGAATTGGGCTAAATGAGATATCATTGCAAAGCTTAAATTTCAAAGAATGTCATAAAAGAGTTGAATGTTTCAAAAAATAAATAACAAGGACATTTTTATGCTGGACAACGCATTTTGACCAAAAGGAGTGGGGGCCCTTCTTCCTAACCACAAAACGGATTGGGCTAAATAAGGTATCATTGCAAAGCTTACAGTTTAGAGAATGTCATAAATGGGTTGAAATTTAAAAAAAAAATAACATGGACATCTTTATACTGGACAACGTATTTTTATCAAAGAGGGAAAGACCTTCCTCCCCAATCACAAAAAAGATTTGGGTAAATTAGATATTATGGGTAAACCATAAAGTTTAGGGAGCATCATAAAGAGGTTGAAATTAGTAAAAAAAATAATATGGACATCTTTATGCTGGACAACATACTTTTACCAAACGGGGGAAAGACCCTTCTCTCAAACGACAAAATGGAGTGCGGGTTAACTGAGGTATCATTGTAAAGCTTAAAATCATGGGAACGGCATAGAAGGGCTGAATTTTAAAAAAAAATTTGATAAATGAATATAAAAAATGCCGGAAAAATTATTTGTCAGCCGTATGGCTGACACGGGCTACATGGCGAGAACGCAGGCGTGGTTTAATTTTCGCCTTTTTTATGAAAAAAACAAACACATCATTTTACATGTAATATGTTTAAAATCAATTTTGGTTAAGATTATTTAGTGGCAATGAACATTTAATCTTGCCGTGTAATACTTGCTGCCGTCTACTTTAACGGCGCAGTGCAAAATGAATCATTTCAACTTATTTCCGGCCAGCGGTCCCTACGCGCAAAAGAGAGCATGCGTACTGTAAAATTGCATACGTACTCGCGAAATTGCGAACTCATTTCGGATTTTACAACTTCAAGTAAAGTAGGAAGCTTGCCTCTACATGATTTCTGCTACGACTATGCTGATTAGTCGATTTAGAAGACGAAAAAAAATTCTGTACGATTATTGGAGTATAGAAAAAGGCGAGAGTCGCAGCTACCACGAATTTACCTATAATTGACTGGCTTCCATCTGGTCAACTACACACAAAAATTAAAATACGTAAATTGTCTGGTGTCAATAGTTTTGAGTAAGTAACAAATAAACCCATATAATATTTGCGTATATCCATCAGTATTTTCATTAGGATGCAATCGTTTAATTTTTCACTGCTCATACTTTTTCTTTATTAATAATAAAGGAATTTCGGAGAAAATCGCCCCCCTGGCATCACGGAATTCGATGTCACGTTCGGCGGCAGACGAACTGCGAGCGCATCTGCCAGCAACGTATCCCACAATTTAGAATTTCTAAAAAAATAAATAATAAAACAAAAAAAAACACAATCGACCAATCTCACATAAGTGAGATTGAGCATTAAGAACTCAAAAGTGCGTTTGTTACTGTTAAACCCTTAATTTTTGGTTGGAAAACCGCTTAAAAAATTTTAAGCATAGGGTAACTGACTTAATTTCGACCACCTTTTTTTATATTTTTGAATAAGTTTTTTCTGGCTTTTTCAATAAAACAAAAATTTGGCCTAAAAATCAAACAATAGCTATATTTGTTATTCCAGTGCAAAATTTGAATATTTCTGTTACACTTAAAAATCAGTGAAGGTTTAAACTTTTTTTTAAAGTGGCTGAAGTTAAGGCGCGTGCCATTTATTTCGGCCACCTACAAAAAACTGGCCATAACTATTGCTTAAACAAACAATAAAAATTTCTAAAGGTTGCAAATTTACCCTTAGGTATTGTTCTTGATACATATAATTTAATTTTTCCCGTTTGCGAACTTTAATAGATATTAGCAAGACTTTAAATAATTATGTCAAAATCTGAAAAAAAAACAAGTTTTAATAACTTGTATTTTTTTTGTTCAATTTTTATTTTTGGCTTAAAAAACGTCAAAACAAAGTCAAACGAGCAAAAAAATCCTTTATAAATACGGTAGTACAATGATGTTTAAAAACAGCAAAAAACGGCAGGTTCTTTCACCTAAATTTTAACGTGGCCGAAATTAACGCAATCTTAAAATGCGCAGTTAGTTAAACGCATTGCAAAATAATTTTGAAGAAAATATCAAAACATGAAAATTAACAACTTTGAGCCTTAAATAGAAGATATTTTAAGGTTATATATTGCTTCGTTCTAAATTTGATGCAGTTTAAACACAAAGCAAAAATTAAGAAAATCATAAAAAATTCACTTTTTGTATGAAAATGTTGATAATGTAGAATAATAAAATAAAAAACTTTTGTAAAAACACTTTATTCAACATTAATCCAGTTACTTTTGTTCTAGTTTTTTTGTGTTTTAAAAATAAGCCAATTTTCTAACACCCCAAATTGGTGGCCGAAATTAAGGCGTGGCCGAAATTAAGTCAGTTACCCTACTATTAGTGATTAAACATCATACAAAACGATTAATCAGCTAATTTTCATGCAATTTAAAAACACCGTATGCAAATTATGTGAGATTACCGTAACATGTAAGATTCATTCAATTAAATTAACTTTTAAAATTTAACTTTTATATTAATATATTATGTTTAATCTTTCAAATTTATTTTTAAACGAGTGCATAAAAACTTTCGATAACAAGCAAATTCCAGCCGGACTATGTACTCATGTTTTTAATTCTTAAATATCATGCTTTGGTTCGGACCTCTGGCCATTTAAAGCGAATAGAACTTCGCATCTACGTAAGTTAAGTGGGTATTTAAAGTTTATTTATGCTTTATAATTGTTTTTAAGTATTTTATCTGTTTTTTTTTGAAATTATTTTTAAAGTTTTAATAAATTTTGAAAAAGTTTTAATTTAAAAACTTTTTTATATGACATTAATTTCTTGAAAAAAAAGCGGAGCAGAGCAAAAACTCACAAAAAGCGAAACTCCCGAAAACATTAGATTTAGGGTCGTTAGAGCCTAGGAAACTTGGAGGTGGAGCCTAAAATTGGGAAGTTGAAACAAAACATTGGAAACGTTGGGAACAAAATATTGGGAACAACACATTGAGCCGAGCGTTTGAAACTATTAAAACTAAGCTCAAACCTAACCCTAAACCAACTTTTTACTTTCGGCTCCAAGGCCATTTTCGCGGATCCAATTTCCTAAAATTTTTTAACAACTCCAAGTTCTCTGCTTACGACTACAAAGAACCTGTTCCGGAACATAACTAGTCGACATAGGGGGGGGGGTGGGGGGTTTTGGTGTTGGGTTTTTTTTGGTGTGGGGTTGGGGGGGGGGGGGGGTTGGGGTTTTTTGTTTTTTTTTTATTTTTTGGTGTTTTGTGGGTGTGGGTTTGGTTGTTGGTGGGGACCCCTATAATCATTATTATCCGACGGATAAGAGATTTACAGTGGTTTAAAATATCTGAATACTTATTGGCACCTGATAACTATTTATTAATAAATTTAAAAAAAAATATGAATCTTAAATTTAATTACCCATAAGATTCCAACGCCCTAGCGCTGTAGCGAACTCTGTAGGGCTCGAAAATGCGCAGAAAAATCATGGCGACGTTGACGGTGAAGAAATTCGGCGGCAGCGCGGATCCGCGATATTTTTCCGGGATCGGATTTTTTTCGTCGAAAAGTTCACCCGAAAAACTGAAAAACAACCAACGCGCGGGAGGAATTCCAGAGGGTTATACAAGTTTATTTATAGCGCGCGTTTCCACAGTATGTTTGCATATGTTAATATAAGACAGTAAGCTAAAATGTTAATTGAGTACGTACGAGTAAAACGTTTCGAATTTCGGCTTTCTGGCTTTAAAATCACAAAGAATTAAGCATTTCTGATTGTTATCTCTGCTCAGATACGGATTGTATGTAGCGTCTCGCTGCTCAGTCTAAAAGGACGAACCAACCGACGGGCGGACACTCCGGACGCTAAGCTGCTGTCACAACTCCCATTGTGTTAATGTTTCAGAAATATGACGCATTATAAATACGAGTTGTAATTTAACACTGTTGAGCGATGGTGTAACGCAGCACGTCAGTCAATGAAGTACTGAGGCTGAAAATTACTGGTTCAAGTCCTGTAAAAAGTTCGCTGATTTTTCAGTCAAAAAGCTAAAAATTATGTCGCATTCTTTCTTTCAAAAACTCGATTTAGTCGGCCTCATATTTCTGGACGCCACACTGCACTGGCGCGTTACTCTTTCCACGTTTAAGACGCGCTTCTTGGTCTAAGAAAAATCGGAAACCGTGTAAACGGCCTTGAAGCCTGCTTTCATAACTCGCGTGGTATAAAAATTACTGGCTGCTATTTGTGAGCATGGTTTATGGTAATAGAAGATTTCACAAAGAAATGGTGTTCGTTTTTTCTTTAAATTTATGAAATAAAACCTTGAGCCCAGTCTTTTGAAAGGCAATTTATGATGCGCAGACAAGTTTTTCGCACATCTAAAAATAATAATAACGTGTTAACATTTGAAAAAGCCAAAAAAAAGACCAGCAAAAAATAGATTTAAAAAGTCTCAAGATTCAAGTTATCATCTAGAGGGTTGTTTAAATAAGAGTTATAATTTAAATGATCATCTGTGCTTCTTAATTCACCGCTCAAAAAATAAAACGAGCCGTTAAACTAACAACACAAATCTTCAAACTTTGGAAAGTTTTATAAGTAGGGTATCATCTGTGCTTCTTAATTTACCGCTCAAAAAATAAAACGAGCCGTTAAACTAACAACACAAATCTTCAAATTTTGGAAAGTTTTATAAGTAGGGTAACTGACTTAAATTCGGCCAGCCTTAATTTCGGCCACCGGTTGTTATTTTTGCTATGCGCATAGTTATTCAATGAACTGCGTATGGCTAGATAGATGACATAAAGATCTATCCAATCTTACGCAGTTCATTCCACAACTTTGCGCGCAGCAAAAATTACAGCCGGTGGCCGAAATTAAGAGCCGGCCGAATTTAAGTCAGTTACCCTAGTGGTTTCGATTTCGTTTTTCAGTTTTACCAGATTTTGACTGGCGAAAAACTCGCCGATTCCGACGTGCGAAAGAAGTTTCGGCAGGTCCACTTTTTTCCGCAGGTACTGAAAAATAACCAAAGCGGCGTCGGAAACGAATTTTTTTTGGGGATAGTTCGCACAGCGGAGTGATAATTGGCCAGTGATAAGTGACAACGCGTTCCAGTTGCGTGTCGCAGGGGTTTGAACGCGTTTTCACATGACACTCCGGTGTAAACAAAACTCAAAGGCTGGTTCATACTTATGACAAAACGTCCTTTGGACGAAGTCCAAAGGACAATTTTAGAAAAGCCAAAACGTCCTTTGGACTTTTTCCCTTGGATAAACGCTACTTAGAATTTGTCCTTTGGACAAAGTCCAAAGGACAATTTTAGAAAAGCCAAAACGTCCTTTGGACTTTTTCCCTTGGATAAACGCTACTTAGAATTTGTCCTTTGGACGAAGTCCAAAGGATAATTTTAGAAAAGCCTAAACGTCCTTTGGACTTTTTCCCTTGGATAAACGCTACTTAGAATTTGTCCTTTGGACGAAGTCCAAAGGACAATTTTAGAAAAGCCAAAACGTCCTTTGGACTTTTTCCCTTGGATAAACGCTACTTAGAATTTGTCCTTTGGACGAAGTCCAAAGGACAAAATCCAAAGGGAAAAGTAACACGTTGTCCTTTGGATTTGGACAAAGTCCAAATGACGTTTTTACGCTGTATTTGTTCTTTGGACAAAGTCCAAAGAACTTTTTCATTTGGACTTTGTCCAAAAGACGTTTTGTCATAAGTATGAACCAGCCTTAATAGTCGTTTGTAACAACTTATTCACATCCAATAACGCTTCCTAACAGAACTAAAATAGGACACTACCTCAAAAGCCCATAAATTTCAGGTAACAACTCTTTTTGTGTTTTTTTGCTTTAAATATTTGTCGTAAAGTGAAATTTTTTTAATAAACAATTGATTTTTTTTAAAAATTGCTGAAAAAACACTGGAACTTAGCCGTTTTAAAACTCGCTGACTGATTAAAGCTGAATTTGGAGAAATATTTTTCTCCTTTAAATTAAAATAAAGTTTTTTGTACCATAATTGGTCCTTAACGGTGGTCGAAAAACCTTTCAAGCAATCTTCAAGAACACATTTATCAAAATAAAACACTATATCGGATTAAAACTCAGAAACAACGGTACCATGAAAAGAAACGATGTTTTTCCAGGGCTGCTTTGAAAAAAACAATGTTGTTTCGATGGATGGTTCATGAGTTTTTACAATGTTATATGTGGTTTTAATACTGTAATTGCGACAAATAAATTGTTAGCCATGGTCATGGGCGTAGCCAGGATTTCGGAAAGGGGGGTCCAACCCTGAACAAAATTTCCGAAAGGGGGGGTCCAGGGGGGTCCAAATCCTAAACGTTATGAAAGGACTAAAAAAAATTTTCCGCGCTTCGCGCGGAGTGTTTATTGCCTTGTTTATGTCACATACTTCATTATTTTTCTATTATTCAATTCAAAAAATTCTATAAAATAAAGAAAAAATTTTTAACAAACAATTTGATACATTAACAATTGAAAAATGAGTACATTGAATTACAAATGACTAAGCAATGCAAAGTGCGAGAAAATGTTTTTTAAAATTACTTCTCCTAACCTTTAAATTTTTAATCCCACTATATAACAATCTAAAGGGGGGGTCCACCCAGCGTGGTCGTATCAAGATAACAAAACAAAATACACAAATTTGGAACTGGAGACCAATTAAAACATTAAGAATGGGGTGGGTAGAGCGTAGTCATACCAAGAACACAAAACAAAGTAACACAAATGTAGAAGCGGATACTATATTAATCGAGCGCTGAGCTGAGCGAAGCGCGAGAAAATTTTTTTAAAAAATGGCCGTTTTGGACCCCCAAATTTGATACTTGGCGACCCAAAAGGGAGTCTAACCCAAAATTTTTATCTTTGCCAACCCAAAAGGGGGGTCTGAACCCCCTAGAACCCCCGTGGCTACTCCTATGGCCACGGTTTCAGGCAAAAATCTACAATAAAATTGGGTCACACTCAAAATAAATCAACTGAAAAACTGACCAATTAACTTGCATTTCAAAAGTACCAATTAAATGTTACTTCTAAGCACTGGAAGGGTTTTTTAGTCAATTTCTAAGCGTCTCATTTCAGCTTTATTCAGGAATACACTATTATGGTGCATTCTTGCAGAATGCTGAAATGAGACTAATTTAAATTAGTATATATAAATTCCAGTTTGATCATTGGGTTTTGCTTAGAAAAACTTGAGTTTACAGTCTATGGTTTAGGTTGTTTACAAGTTTCCTAATGACTGTCTACGGTGTAGGTTGTTTCTGAGTTTCCTAATGTTTGTGTTTTTGAAAAATTGCCTCATTTTAAATACGCTGTATATCGTGTTACCACAAAAGAATGAGTCTTCTCTTCATAAAATATTTGTAACTGTGACTGTTTATTTCTTTTAACAAACGAATACCCTAAGCATATTATGAGTCAAAGTCACGTTGATTTTATACTAATGGCGAATTTTTATGTACTATTAAAAGCTTTATTTTTGTTGCGGAAACCGCTGGTAGACCTCGGGATCGACTCCTTCCAATATTTCCTGGGGTATAAATTTGAACACCCCCACTCCTTCGGCAATTGTTCCCACGTCGGTGTGACTGAACAGCGTTGTCCACACAAGGGACCCGATCTGGATTCCCATGCGGTGGACTCGATTGGAATTAAAGACATCTCGTTTTTGGACGAGAAGCAGTTTTATAAACGGACCCCAAGTTTTGGGTATTCATGGGAATCTCGTTTTATACAAGAGACAGTTCTATACAAGAGCGGGTCGGTTCCAAAAGTTAAAATAGTCATGGAATTCTCGTTTTTTGGACGAGAAGCAGTTTTATTAAACGGGCGGGTCGGTCATAAAGTTTACAGTTTATAAGCCGGCAAGTCCGTTCTAAAAGTTAAAGTAGTCATGGAAATAATATTTTTGGACGAAAAACAGTTTTACAACTGGGCGAAAATTTTTTAGGTATCTATGCAAATCTCGTTTTTGGCAAGAAAGAGTTTTAAAAACGGACGGGTCGTCGCAATAGTTGGATAGTTAAAAGTTAAAGTAGTCATGGAATTTTTGTTTTTTTGGACGAGAAACAGTTTTACAACTGGGTGAAAAATTTTAGGTATCGATTATGAAAATCTCGTTTTTGGCAAGAAAAGAGTTTTAAAAACGGGCGGGTCGGTCGCAATAGTTGGATAGTTAAAAGTTAAAGTAGTCATGGAAATAATATTTTTGGACGAAAAACAGTTTTTGAACAAGAAACAATTTTTTAAACCGACGGGCTGGTTTCAAAACTTTCGGTTTCCATAAAAATCTCTTTTTGGACAGTTTTATAAACGGGTGGGTTGGTCCAATGATTTTAAGTATTCATGGAAATCTTGTTTTTGGACGAGAAAATTTTATCAACGGGTGTGTAGGTTTCAAAATTTTAGGTATTCATTGAAATCTGTTTAAGAAGGTCTCGTAAAAAAATTGAAAAATACTACGCCGAAAATAGCAGTAAAAATTTAGACCAAACATTATTAAAGAAATAAATCAGTTAGTAACTTCCATTAAATAAACTGTATGATATCAAATTTTTTGTTCCGCTTATATTCTGGTATTTCCAACGTTGTATTAAAAATCTTCTCTACACCTTACAGTACAATTGAATTATCGTCGCCATTTTTAATACATTACCCACGTAAAGTTTTGGTATAATATAAGGTTAAGCTCGATCATTTGTTAATATAAAACCGATTCCACCGCTGGTGAAATTAAACAAACCATGCTGGAGTAATAGGTCCGGTTGGCGAAATAATCGTCCCACTCGTCAGGCTTCGCGTGAAATTGCGCGAACGCGGATAAAATTATCGTGGGTGAATACTACTAAATTTTATTATATTTTAAAAATCTTCTAAAATTATTATATTGTTATATTATTTTTTTATTTCATAAAATTTATTATGATTCATTAGATCCCTGATTAAGAAATACCAGCGTCACTTACAAGTGCGAACATTCGCAGTATAGCTCGCTAGCCAATTGGGCACACCTTACAAATTCTTAAAAGGGCCAGGAATTTTTTTTTACAAAGAAAGAGTCAAATTTGATAAACTGAAAATAGTGTCCTGCTACTTTTTTGGTGTTTTTTTAAGTGTATTTTTCTACGGGCACCATAGAAACTTTTTACGGCCTGCTAATGTTATTGAATAAAAAAACGAAATCCCAAAATATTTTAAAAATGCCATTTCACTGATTGCGGATGTAGTTTTCCATTTCTAAGTCTCTATTTTAAAACATTTTATTGATATTGGTTCGGAAATCGAGAAAAAAATTGCTACAGAAATTATTATAAGCAGTTTAAACATGTTGTGTGGCTTTTGCATTTGTTCCCGAGGAAAAGCCAAAAAAAATGAGCGGCGAATTTCTAAAACACTCACTATAGGGTAGCTGACTTAAAGGCGGCCAGGCCTTAATTTCGGCCAGCGGCTGCTATTTTTGTTGTGCGTAAAATTCTGAAATGAACTCTTTATGTCTCAATAGATCGTTCGTCATGTCATTTATCTAACCATACGCAATTTATTTAATAAATATGCGTATGAAAAAAATAACAGGCAGTGGCCGAAATTAAGACTGGCCGAATTTAAGTCATTTACCCTACGTATTGATTTTTTAAGCCAAAATCCAGTTGTGTAAATACATTTTATTAATGAAATTATTCTTCATTGTTAGGTTTATTATGCATGCATTTATTTATGCTATGCTTTAACTTTTTGTTTGTTTTCTTTTGTGTGAGATTTTTTGGTCTTCATTTTTTGCCGTCTCCTTTCATCATTGTTTCCATATATAAAAGATATGCAAGCATTGCGGTTTTTTCGCAGAGCGAACATACCATTTAGTATTTAGTATATATTTTTTAATAAGTTACCCTGTAAGGTGCCGATTTTTTTAATAAGCGAAACAAGAAACCAAACCCAAATCTCTAAATTAGTATTCACCCATACGTACAATTCGAGAAGGAGCATTCCGAATTAGAGTCAAATTCAATTTGTAAGCCAGCAACATATGAGCCAAGTAGTTAATCTAAACTATAATCTGTTCACAAATGATCCGTACTGGCAAAATTTTTTAGCTGATCATACTTCGCTTACAAATATAGACTTGCATTATTGTACATATTGTGATTGTTGATACTGTAATTGGTTGATTTATCGTATTTACCGTTGGCTATATATGTCTACTGAAAATTTTCTCCGATCATTATTTTAAATACTTTAATCATTATAAAAGTTTTAATTTTCGATTTTATTTTGAGAATTTTTAGGCCGTTCAGTTTAGTTTCGTGCAGTTTTTTAGGCAGTTTTCAGTTTAAAAACTATTACAGAGATAGGATTAACCCCGATTAAGGGAACTTTTAGTCGTATTTATTGAAGATTTTAGTGCTAAACTTGTGAAGTTGCGATGCCTGTATTTACGCCTGAGCCAAAGCCTAAGGAAATTGTTATTGCCCCAGAAAATTAGAACTTGTAGTTATGAAAGTTTCAATATGTTTGGACGGCTGTGTAAGTTTCTTATACGTTTCTTAGCTGGACGGTTCCAAAGACATAAATTACAGACTAGCGTAACTTAGTGAAACATTTAAAACTATGTACATATGTAAGCGTGGTGCATATTTTGGTTTCATTTTTATCATTAGACTATTTCGACATAAGGCGTTTCACACAGTGAAATTCCAATACACTTTAAACTGAAAGTTCACATTAAAATAATATTTAAATGAAAACTTCTATAAATTTTGCAGTGTAAGATTATGTGTAAAAACTAAATTCAAAATATAAGTCTGATTGGATTTGTAATAATGTAATTATTGTTTTATTTCGTAAAAATTCGAACATAAAAAATAAAATTAAGATCATAATGTAGCATTGCATAGCATAGGTAAAGATCATAATGTAGCATTGCATAGCATAGGTAGGATCTTACTCAAGATTCACATACTTTTGTGGTCTAGTGGTTGCAGAGGACGGCTTTAGACTGCGAGCCCGGAAGTTCGAACCCCGATGAAGTCTTTTACTTTTTGAACCGCGACGTATAAATTACAGACCTGTGCACGGTTTGGAAATGCCCCCCGCTTTATTAGAGGATTTGCCCCCCCCGTTTTATTGCCCCCCCGCCCAAAAATAAAAAAAGTACCTAAACATTATGGCCCCGTTTTTTACCTATTATGACCCCATCATAGCAAAATTTTTGCAGTTTTTAAGCCTATTTCAATCATTTTAAGCCATTTTGGACCTATTTTTACTTTATTTTCGCTTTTTTTGTCCCTTTTTTTCCTTTTCCCTTCTTTTTTTCTTCTTTTTTCTCTTTTTTTCTTTCTCCCCTGCTTGCCAACCCGTTTTATTGCCTCCCTCCGTTTTGGAATTGCCCTCCCCCCCCAATAAAGCCCCAGGGGGACAGTGCTGAATCTGAAAGAAAGAA
>JASAMX010010076.1:0-44242 GCA_030248175.1 Microlaimidae sp. YZB2_3 | reverse complement strand
TTTATATTCACGATTTTACCAAGTCATTGCGGTGTTCAGGGGCCATGTGAAACTCAACACATGGACGGTTAAAAAAATAAATGAATTTTAAAAAAAATTAAAAACAAGAATTTAGAAAAAAATCTTTAAAAAAATTTAAAACAAATACTGCAAATAACAAGTCTGTAATTAATGTTTTGCTCACCAAACTTAGCCATAACTCACGAACCCATAAAGCAATTGTAAAAAATAAACTATCATTGAACTCGTCAAAAACTGTAATATTTAATGCTGTATTTAGTTTTAACTATTCCGAGATTTTGATTAATAAATTAAAACTCCCTAATAATTTACACAATAGTTCATCAAAAATTATTTTGATATTATTATTTTTTAAAGAATATTACAAATAAAATGATACTTGAACCTTAAAAATTAATTGATTATTTAAAGAGTTATGACTATTTGTATATAGCGCTAATGTTAAAGTCGACCAAATAATAACCGCATTTTTTGTTGTTAAAATTATATTACTAAAGTAGTAATAAATTTAACACTTAAATTTTGACTTTTGCTATTTTATATAATCTCAGAGCAAGTTTTTTTTTGTTTTAGCTGATGAAATTTGTGGTTTAGCGCTGAAGTTTCTTAGAGTTAACTTTAAAATATATAAATAAAACTCAGCACTCAAAGTCAAAATTTAACACTTCTTACAAAAAAATTACTCTTCAAATTGTCTAAAAAATCCACAGTTGAAACTTAACTGCCAATTAACCAAAAAAACTTTAAATGTACAAACTGGAATAAAAGAATCCTGGTTTTTTTTGTTGACTTTAACTTTAGCACTATGTAGAATTAATCATAACTCTAGAAATCATAAATTAAACTTTACAATTTAACTATCATTTTATTTGTTATATTCGTTAGAGAACAACAATATCAAAATAATTTTTGATGAACTATTGTGTGAATTATTAGAAAGTTTTAACTTATTAATCAAATCAAAAATTTCGAAATAGTTAAAACTAAATACACCATTAGATTTCAAAGTATTTGACGAGTAAAATGATAGTTTAATTTTTACAATTGCTTAATAAGTTCGTGAGTTATGACTGGTTTTATAAGCAAAACATTAATTACAAACTTGTTTTGCAGTATTTGTTTTCAATTTGTATTTTAAAAAAATTTTTAAATTCCCGTTTTTTAATTTTTTTAAATTTATTTATTTTTTAACCGTCCATGTGTTAAGTTTCACATGGCCCCGTGAAAACCGCAATGACTTGGTAAAATCGTGAATAGCTTACAACTTATTTTTTTAGAATTATAGTAGAAATAATAATTTTTTTAAAACTTTTTAATAAAAACTTGTTATTTGTTAGAAATTATGTATTTCATTTATTGTGTTGTAAATTAAGGGTAAACTAAGGGTAAATAAAATTGCATCCCAAACCAAATAATTTGTGTATTAATACAGATAAAATTAATAATAAAATAAATAAAAAATTGTGTCTATATATCTGTTATATAAGCTGTTATATTTATAATTTATTATAACAAATATAGGCGTAGGCATTATAATAAATTTCCTTTTTTCCTCTTCTATATTATGAAACTGCATATTGCTTTTTGAATTAGGTTTTGTTATCACAGAACTGATCAGAATTGTGTTTGGCAAATAGCTACTAACAGAATGTCTAAAAGGCACAGTAAATTAAAACTTGCCAAATAGAATAATTTTGTTTAATTTCTTCCTATTCATCATTTACCAGGAACTGTACCCTTCTCCCATAAAAAATTTACTTTCAACAATGCTAATACTTTGTACCTTTATAGTTTTAACTGTTTTTAATGGCTTTGATATTTTGTAATTTCAGGAATTTTTTACCTCTGCAACTAATCAAGATAAGGAAAACATATCTTAACTAGTTTATTATACAATACAACATGTTAAATTAATCCCGTAAAAATTAATTTTGTACTAATTACAATGAATCTGATAAACAATGAATCTGATAAACCAAATGTCCTAGTGATAAACCAAACGTCCTAACCGACCTAGTGGTTAAGTGACACAATGTTGGAAAGTAAACTACTGTTAATTGAAAATAACATCTCCAATCAGACTGAAAACAATGCCAGTGAAGATTCCTTTCAATTGGACACTCAGAAAGTGACACTGTTTATTATAGCTTTTTTTGTGTGCTTATTTGGTATGTTAAGTAATGCGGCCGTTTTGCGTGTGGTGATTAAAGCTAAAGGAACATTCCCTTTTTTAATGACACTTTTGGCAGTGGGGGATTTTATATTTTGCACCGCCTATTTTTTAGCCAGTCCCCCGCGCATCTATTACCTCTACCAGGGCACTTATAAGGACATGGTACCCAACTGGTGGTGTCTGGTCATGCCCTGGTTTTATTCTTTCAACGCTGGTTTTTTCTGGCCAAATATAGTGACGGTAGCCATTGCAGTGGAGCGCCTGGTTGCTAGTTTTAAACCGCTTTGGTACAAAGTCAACTGGAAACTGGGGGCGGAAAAACTTTACTCAAAGATAATAGGCGTAATCCTGTTTATTTGCATGACTCCCGCCTCAATCTTAGTTTTTATTGGCCAAAGTCGGGGGCGCAAAGTCCAGCGCCAAGCCTCCTTCACAGAGTGTTGCCGGGTGTTGGGTTCCTATTATATTACCTTGTACACAGTGATGGGGATAATTGCGGGCATCCTATCAGTGGCTTTCAATTTTGCCTCCATAAAAATAGGTGAAAAAAGGCGAGCCGCCATGGGCCTGCCGGCAAATGACAATTTCAGTCGCACGCAAAAAAAAATGGAACGGACAGTGACTGCAATTACTGTTTGCAATCTCATCCTAGTCGTTCTACCTAACATTAGCATTTTCTTAGAAGGGCATAAAATTCTGCCCTTGAAGGCGCCGACAGTGTTCCGCCGATATTTTATAGTCTTGTTCATTTTGAACTCTGCCCTAAATTTCTGGAGCTACTATTTTTTTAATTCCCAGTTCAAAAAAGAAGCAAAGATTCACTTGTTTGGTGTTTTGCCAAACGCTGTTGGGTTAAGCAACGTGCGTGATTCTTCCCTTCACACTAATATTCCAACCGCTAATAACAAACCCAAAACAAGTCACTACTCAATTACTCAACAACCAAAAGGCTTTGAACAAGGGGGGTACTGAAAAAAATTAAAATGGAAATCAAAGTCTTGAGTTTCAGGGTTCTGAGGACAAATACATACATTAAAACAGAATTTAAAATAAACCAATCAAATACAGGTGTCGATTGCTCAAAAGGTTTCTTTTAAGAACACTCCATTAAATAATTAAAGTAACAAAATATGATAAAGTTTCGCTTGATTTTAAAGTTCTGCTAAGATTACTTAGCGAAACTAAGGTGTACAGTTTAAAATTTTTTATGAGTTTTATTATTATAACTTTATAAGTTTATTAGTTTTATTTTGATAACAAATAAATATTTTTAAGTCGGTGTGTGCTTAAAAATTTTTTTTTAAATTAAAAACATTATAAATAACCTTATAAAACTCTATAACAAAACTTTATTCACGATTTTACCAAGTCATTGCGGTGTTCACGGGGCCATGCGAAACTCAACACATGGAAAATAAATAAATTTAAAAAATTAAAAAAACGGGAATTAAAAAAAAAATTTAAATAAATTGAAAACAAATACTGCAAAACAAGTTTGTAATAAATGTTTTGCTTATAAAACTAGTCATAACTCACGAACTTATTAAGCAATTGTAAAAATTAAACTATCATTTTACTCGTCAAATACTTTAAAATCTAATGGTGTATTTAGTTTTAACTATTTCAAAATTTTTGATTTGATTAATAAGTTAAAACTTTCTTATTATTCACACAATAGTTCAACAAAAATTATTTTGATATTATTGTTCTTTAACGAATATAACAAATAAAATGATAGTTAAATTGTAAAGTTTAATTTATGATTTCTAGAGTTATGATTAATTTTATATAGTGCTAAAGTTAAAGTCAACAAAAAAACCAGGATTCTTTTATTTCAGTTTGTACATTTAAAGTTTTTTTGGTTAATTGGCAGTTAAGTTTCAACTCTGGATTTTTTAGACAATTTGAAGAGTAATTTTTTTGTAAGAAGTGTCCAATTTTGACTTTGAGTGCTGAGTTTTATTTATATATTTTTAAAGTTAGCTCTAAGCAACTTCAGCACTAAACCACAAATTTCATCAGCTAAAACAAACAAATCTTGCTCTGAGATTATATAAAATAGCAAAAGTCAAAATTTAAGTGTTAAATTTATTATTAGATTAGTAATATAATTTTAACAATAAAAAATGCGGTTATTATTTGGTCGACTTTAACATTAGCGCTATATACAAATAGTCATAACTCTTTAAATAATCAATTAATTTTTAAGGTTCAAGTATCATTTTATTCGTAATATTCTTTAAAAAACAATAATAGCAAAATAATTTTTGATGAATTATTGTGTAAATTATTGGAGACTTTTAACTTATTAATCAAATAAAAAATTTCGAAATAGTTAAAACTAAATACACCATTAGATTTTAAAGTATTTGACGAGTAAAATGATAGTTTAATTTTTACAATTGCTTAATAACAAAAGCTAACTAGTCATAACTCGTGAGTTATGACTAGTTTTATAAGCAAAACATTTATTACAAACTTGTTTTGCAGTATTTGTTTTAAATTTATTTAAAGAATTTTTTTCTAAATTCCCTTTTTTAATTTTTTTAAATTCATTTATTTTTAACCGTCCATGTGTTGAGTTTCGCATGGCCTCGTGAACACCGCAATGACTTGGTAAAATCTTTAATTAAAAACGGGTTTAACAAATAGTACCTTTTCTTTAATTGGTCTGTTCTAACTTGATTTTTTATTAATTTGGTTTGCTTTCAAATATAAGATTTATTTTTGATGAGCATTAAATTTACAAAATTTTCAGATTGATTTCAAACGCAGGTTAAAACCAGGATTTCAAAGTTTATTTTGAGAGGAATACAAAACATATAATGTGAATTTTTATTCCCATTTTTTGCAGGTAATGATGTTTACCTGCACTTGTGAACCTACCCATTGCATAACAAAAATTGGGTGGCCGGTCCCACCACAAGACAAAGTTCCTCTTAAATTAAATGCTATTTTTGTATTAGTTTTCAAACTGGAAATACTATAATACAAATAAAGCATCTACTTGAAATATTTTCGAGGTCTTTCTGTATTTAAAAAAGCATCACAAAATGTTTTTTCTGATTAACCAAAAAAGTTTACAGATGAGAAACCTTAGTTACGCTTAATATAGCTCTAAATAATAGTCAAAAGTTAACAAAAATACTCGAAATTGTTTTATTATAGTTGTTTAATTTTCCAGTTTTGACAAAACTTGGTAAAAATCATTGGTTTCATAATAAATTCTGATTTCACGGGGGGACCGCAGACCCAAATTTTTGTAATGCTAGGTAGATCCATAGCAAAAAAAACAAACTTATTACCTCATTCTTAATCTGAAAGTTGACGAATTAATTTTTTCACTGAATTTACTTATTTGTTTATTTTGCATAGAGCAGGATGCGCAAGGCCAATGTTACTCAGCACTAACTGCGCAAGCAAATACTACAAATAAAAATGTTATCTTATGTTATGTTATCTTCTACATTGATCTGGTGTAGAATACTTTTTTGTTCCTTCCCTTCTTATCCAATACATGCATATGTTTTCCCTACCCTCTAATGGCACTAACCTAGTCTTTAGTCTCTTTTTGTCCTTCAAAATCATTTTTTGTATAAAACTTTTTTACCCTTTAATAACCTTATATAGTTAATGCACTCAAGACCTTTGTGTCCAAAAGCCTGATGTGCTGTTTCTGTCCAAAATTTTAGCCAGTACATTTTTAATACCCTAGTTTCCAGTGTACAATACGATTTTATTTGAGGTTCAATCTATTTAAAGCGCTAAACGCCAATAACCCTATGTTCAATACGAATACTTCTAAAATTCTTACTAAAAACCATACTCTGGTGCGGTAAATCAGTACCGTATTTTTCAGTATCCTATTTACTGGTATCTCATGCTACACCTGTGCAAATATGCTAAGTTAAATTAAAAAATATTTTACTTGCGTTAACAAAATTAAATAAAACAATAGGATGTTCTAAGATTTGCTTTAGAATGCCTCAGTATTGTCTATATATCATATAAGTGTAGCTGTGTGTTAGTTGTTTGTGCATATTTAATATTAAAATGTTCATTGAAATTGAAATAATTATACATTTGAACAATGGTCAATAAACAATAAATGGGAAAATGGTCAATTTAATATAATTTTACACATTTACTGATGGTTAAAAAACGTGACATCAAATTAATGGAATCAGGATGTATCATGAAACAGTTTTAATCAATTGAGTCCAAACATAATTGATACTAAACAGATATAGCATAAAAATAACTTTGTAGCAGAACTGAAACTACTGGTTTGCAGTATATAATGCGTTATATTAGTGTACATATAAATGCATGGTTTTGCACCCAATACAAAAGAAAGTTCATAATGACTTAGAGATTTAAAATCAATGACACCAAAAGCACTGAGATTTCACATTGTGAGCTAAAAATAGAGAATGCGGTTCCATAACGGTTAGTGATTATAGTATGTAAGCTTTTTGAACGTGGAAACCGTAATCAAATTGCAAATAGTAAAACAAGTGTTAAAACCTTTATCATTATCAAAGCTTTCGGTAAAACATGTTTACCATTGTCAGTCAGGCTATAAAATAAACTTAGATTAGTACAGGAATAAACCATATAAATACATTGCAATAATTTACATATAAAAATACAAACAAATATGTACTAAAAAAGAATATTTAAAACTAGCGCGTAAGGTAATAAAAAGTGGTAAAGTTTGGAAAAACGTGAAAAATTATAAAAAGAAGCGAAAAGGAAAAACTATATAGAAATGACGTGTAAGATAATAAAAAGATATGCCACTGGTAAGAATTTTTTTAAAAAACCGTTTAAGAAAAACAATATTTTTTGAGAAAAAAGAGCAAAAAGCAGCAAAAATATAAGACGTAAAAACCAAAAAAAGAGAAAAAATGTTTAACGCTGACATGATATTACTAAAACAAATAAAGCGGCTAGGACATTTGTTGTATATTAATTTCTGGGCGAGATTTACGTATGTGGAGAGACTCCTTAATTAACAAATCACTTTGACCCTTACAATAGTCTAACACAGAAAAATCGGAATGTTGTACATTAACGTTACATTGCAAAGAATGCTCAAAAACAGCTGATCTGGCATTATGCACAGGTTTTTCCGTTCTGTCAGAAATTCCCTTATGATTCGAAAACCGAGATTGGAACCTTTGGGCTGTTTGCCCAATGTATCTGTTATTGCAAACAGAAAACTTGTATTGATAGACCAAACTCGATTTAAGAAAAAAAGGAATCCTGTCTTTAAACTGAAAAACACGTGAAAGCCTACAAGAAGGTACAAAAACGAGCTTGAGTTAAATGCTTAAAAAGCGATTGTAATCTATTTTGAGTGATTTTACTAATATTACCGAGATATGGTAGCACAAAAATAACGACTTTTTTAGAAACAGTTACCGGTTTTGGTTTTGGTAAAAATAATTTATTGAAAAATTTTTTAACTACACTGCCGACTAAAGTAATAGGATAATGATTTTTAACAAAGGTATTTTTTATTTGGACAATTTCAGAATGTAAAATCTGATATGAGCTACAAATTTTATGAGCGCGAAAAAGCATTGTGTTTAAAAGACCGAGCATGTAATATTTGGGTAGAAAACTGTTATAATTCAGGTATAAACCGCTTGCTGTAAGTTTTTTATAGACAGAAGTTTGAAAACTGTTATTTGTACGATTTATTTTTATGTCCAAAAACGAGAACGAATCATTTTCTTCTTTTTCTGAAGTAATGTTTTGATGCTTAGAGTTCATATAATGTTCGAATTATTTTAGCTGAGAAATATTTTTAAACGTCAAAAAAATATCGTCCATCTTTTGTAAAAAGTAGGCTTAAAGTGGTTTGGGCAATTAGATACCCATTTTTTCTCGTGATGCGAAAGGAAAGCATTGGCAAGCACTGGTCCAAGAGGACTCCCCATGGCAACTCCATCGAGCTGTGTGTAAAATTCATTATTGAATAAAAAGAAGCTTTCTTTTGTCGCTAAATTTAACGTTTTTTTTTGAGGTCTGGTTTATTAAAAACATAAGTGTTGTAGCCTCCATTAAAAAGATCTTCAACGCAAATATCTATTGTTTCATCTAAAGGTAGATTGGTAAATAAATCTTTCACATCTAAGCTAGCCATTTATATGTTTGAGGCATTAAGATTATTGAGTTCCGTTAAAAAAGTAAACGAGTCTTTTGTCATAAAATCACTAAGTGTAAGAGGTTTGAAAATTTTAACTAGAAATTTAGCCAAAAAATACGAAGGAGTCCCAATGGCAGATTGTATTGGGCGGAGAGGTAGTCCTGTTTTATGAACTTTTCCAAGTCCATACAAACGGCCGGAAATAGAGCCTGAAGGGTAGATTTTCTTGTAAACTTCTTCTGTAATTACGTTTTTCGATTTTAGATCTGAAACGAAGCGCTGAATTTTGTTTTCAATAGACAGTAAATGTTTATGATGTAGAGTTTCCTTAGATAAAGTTTCGTTTCTTTTGTTTGAAAATGAGAGTTTTTTAAATTTTTTAGAGTCCAACAAATTTTTTTGCATTTTATCAACATAATCTTTTTTGTCTAAAATAACTATTGAATTGCCCTTGTCACTTTTTTGAATTACAATATTTTTGTTTTTGCGGAGTTCTAAAAATGCGTTTTCTTCATTTTTTGTAAGATTTATTAAATCTGGATTAAGATTGTAACTATGAAAAGAAGAGTATGCGATATCCTGAAGTTTGGTTTTAAAAAAAGTTTTTTCAGTTCCAAAAAGCGGAAGATGTCTTATTTTTCTGTAAAGTTTTTCAAATAAACAAAAATAATCTGAAAATTTGAGCTGTTTTGGAGGAAAACTATAACGCAAGCCTTTAGCCAATAGTAATTTCTGAGCCTCGGTGATTTCATAACTGGAAAAATTAAATACAATATGGTTTGGATCCAAAATACTGCGATTTTTTTCAAGTTGTAGATTAAAAAGTTTTTTGTGGTGCATGTCTTTGGCAGTTTTAAGTTTTAAGTCATTAAAGCGGCATGAAGTTGAAGTAATGTGCGTAAAATCAATTATTGATAGCCTTGATTTGAGAGAATTAAATAAGTAAGCATGGCCAATTTCCAGTCGCCGTATAGTTGCATATTTTTCACGAATGGCTGCTTTTAAATAACCGGTTTGCGCTGTATTGTGGGCTGATGAGTTTTTTAATCGTTGGTTAGCGAGCTTGTATCTCAAAAATTTTGGTATTTATCCAGCATTCAAACATTCCTGTAGAAAAATTAAATCCAAGCGAGCCTTTCTTAGCTTAAAGTCCAAGCGTTCAAAACAACGAACAGTCTGGGAGAGTGCGGTTCCATAACGGTTAGTGATTATAGTATGTAAGCTTTTTGAACGTGGAAACCGTAATCGAATTGCAAATAGGAAAACAAGTGTTAAAACCTTTATCATTATGAAAGCTTTCGGTAAAACATGTTTACCATCGTCAGTCAGGCTATAAAATAAACTTAGATTAGTACAGGAATAAACCATATAAATACATTGCAATAATTTACATATAAAAATACAAACGAATATGTACTAAAAAAGAACATTTAAAACTAGCGCGTAAGGTAATAAAAAAATGGTAAAGTTTGTAAAAACGTGAAAAATTATAAAAAGAAGCGAAAAGGAAAAACTATATAGAAATGACGTGTAAGATAATAAAAAGATATGCCACTGGTAAGAATTTTTTAAAAAACCGTTTAAGAAAAACAATATTTTTTGACAAAAAAGAGCAAAAAGCAGCAAAAATATAAGACGTAAAAACCAAAAAAAGAGAAAAAATGTTTAACGCTGACAAGATATTACTAAAACAAATAAAGCGGCTCCGACATTTGTTGTATATTAATTTCTGGGCGAGATTTACGTATGTTGAGAGACTCCTTAATTAACAAATCACTTTGGCCCTTACAATAGTCTAACACAGAAAAATCGGAATGTTGTACATTAACGTTACATTGCAGAGAATGCTCAAAAACAGCTGATCTTGCATTATGCACAGGTTTCTCCGTTCTGTCAGAAATTCCCTTATGATTCGAAAACCGAGATTGGAACCTTTGGGCTGTTTGCCCAATGTATCTGTTATTGCAAACAGAACACTTGTATTGATAGACCAAACTCGATTTAAGAAAAAAAGGAATCCTGTCTTTAAACTGAAAAACATGTGAAAGCCTACAAGAAGGTACAAAAACGAGCTTGAGCTCAACTTGAGTTAAATGCTTAAAAAGCGATTGTAATCTATTTTGAGTGATTTTACTAATATTACCGAGATATGGTAGCACAAAAATAACGACTTTTTTAGAAACAGTTACCGGTTTTGGTTTTGGTAAAAATAATTTATTGAAAAAATTTTTAACTACACTGTCGACTAAAGTAATAGGATAATGATTTTTAACAAAAGTATTTTTTATTTGGACAATTTCAGAATGTAAAAGTTGATATGAGCTACAAATTTTATGAGCGCGAAAAAGCATTGTGTTTAAAAGACCGAGCATGTAATGTTTGGGTAGAAAACTGTTATAATTCAGGTATAAACCGCTTGCTGTAGGTTTTTTATAGACAGAAGTTTGAAAACTATTATTTGTACAATTTATTTTTATGTCCAAAAACGAGAACGAATCATTTTCTTCTTTTTCTGAAGTAAACTTAATGTTTTGATGCTTAGAGTTCATATAATGTTCGAAATCTTTTAGCTGAGAAATATTTTTAAACGTCAAAAAAAATATCGTCCATCTTTTGTAAAAAGTAGGCTTAAAGTGGTTTGGGCAATTAGATAGCCATTTTTTCTCGTGATGCGAAAGGAAAGCATTGGCAAGCACTGGTCCAAGAGGACTCCCCATGGCAACTCCGTCGAGCTGTGTGTAAAATTCATTATTGAATAAAAAGAAGCTTTCTTTTGTCGCTAAATTTAACGCTTTTTTGAGGTCTGGTTTATTAAAACCATAAGTGTTGGTTTATTTAAACTAAAGGCAAACCAAACGTAAACGTAGGAAAACCAAACAATGTGTTCACGTGTTCATTAAACAACTATTTTCTTTTTTATGTCACAAATTAAGAATTATTTCTGAATAACCATCTGAAGCTGATTTCTACTTCAAATCTTTCATTTTCTGAATTCTAATTGCTGATACGAGTGACGTCAGATTCTCGTAATTTCAGTGGTTACTTAATCGGGGGCATTTTTCAGTCCAACGAACAACTGTTGCAGCCACCTTGGGTTTATTTTTAGTTTTTGCATCTATCTATCGCACGTATCTTTTATACATACACTTTATGTTTTAAAATAAATTTATTCTTTAATAATGTGCACGTATTTTTATACATATACACTTTATGTTTTAAAACGTATTCTTTAATAATGTGTACATATTTTTTATACATACACTTTATGTTTTAAAATATATTATTTAGTAAAAACCGACGCAGACCTAGCTGCAACGCGCCTTTACTGGTGGTTTAAAAAACCAATATTTTCTACAAAAGCGCAGGGGAAACCTTTTGGTTTTTAGTCCACTATTTTACATAAAACAAATCAAAACTGAAAAAATATGTAATGACACTTTTATTGCCTTTTACCTTTATTACCACTTTTATTACCTATTAACCTTTTTACCTGCCGCATTGACAGTGAAGCGCAGACCTTTTTTTTCTTTTTTTTAATCACGCTCATCGCGACAACGAAGCTTTTACCTCCATTTCGTCGTTACTCTGACACAATGAGTCAGACTCGTCGTAAAATACTCGTAACTGTGACTCTTTGTATATCTTAACACACTAATAATCCAAACAAAATGAGTCAGAGACACGGTGATTTTATACTGATTGTGACTCTTTTTGTCAGAGTAACGACGATTTGTAATTGGAGTGACCGTGGGGGATGGAGGTGAGGGATGGGGAAAGGGGTAGCGCGTTTCCTTCTTTTAATAACATTTAAATGCCTTATTATTAAATAGTTTTCGTGTTTTTTTTTGTTGTTTGTAATAATAAGCATGCTTATTTATAAAAAATTTTGAAAATATTTTTTTAATTATTTTAGATTCATTTTAGCTTTTTTTGAGAATATGGTTAATAATCAATTTCAAATTACTCTTATTTTTTTTAATGTTGCCATAATTAGTTTAGTTGCAAATAATAAACATTGGATTATATACGTTTATATTTTAAACATTTATTTCTAGTTTATCATTTTTTAAACGTTGGATTATATTACTGTAGTTTATTTTCTAAACTTTTATTTACAAGTAATATTTATGTTGATCTTTCTTTTATTCTTTTGCAACATCCCATATTTTGGGTGGGGAAAAAGTAGTTTAAAAATGAAGACAAATGCGAAGGATAAAACTTTTATTCTGTTAAAAACCATGTTCTAATTGAAACGTTTCGACAATACCGTTTGTCATTATCAATCAGCTAAAATATAGAAATATGTGAATAAAATTTTTAAATACACAAAAAATGCAATGAAACACTAAATTACATAAACAAAGGTTAAAATGGATTGGGTTTTAGAAACGGTTGATACATTTTTAAAAAATTTTAAACTGGGAATGGAATAAGAAGATTTTAAAATTTAGTAAGACAGTAATTTTTTTGAAACTAAAAGACTAAATTTAAAACAAGAAGTTAGGCTAAAAAAAGATTTTAGTAAAAATGATAAAGCGATGGTAATTTTAAAGCTACGAATAAATAAATAAAATAAATTTTAAAACACGAGAATAATAAGAAAACGCGTAAAACTTTGGTAAGGTTGGACATAGGAAAGGATAAAAGGTACATTGTTAGGAGATAAGAAGGTAATAAAAAAGTTACAAGACACTGGGTACCGGGGATAATTGTTTGACGGTTAACACGGCGCGCTGACTCACTCAAAGAGTCCGGTGAGTGCGGCCTGCAGTAGCTTAAAAACATTCCAACGGAATAGAAGAATACCTGTCGTTTAATTCTGGATTATCTTTACTTATACATAAACTTTCTTTAATTTTTAAATTAAAACTATTGCTATCACTAGAAAGAACGCGAAAATCTTTAGAACTTGGCATAACATTAATATTACAAGAAAGAAGATGATCGTAGATAGCTGAACAACCCGAATTAGTAAGCCGTTTTCCAGTCTTGGACGAAATTCTTATATGCTCTGCGATTCTGGTTCCAGCGTGACGGCTAGTTTGGCCGTAGTACCGTACCGAGCAGGTAGGACAATTGAAAGAATATATAACACCAGATCGCAGAACATAGGGAACTTTGTCCTTAAATGGGAACAAACTACTAATGCGCATTGTTGGCTTAAAAACTATTCTAAGATTAATTTGAGGCAATAATCGAGAAAATAATTTATTTAATTTTGATTTAACTTGTGATGAATAAAAACCTAGATATGGAAGCACAACACATACTTGTAATTTTTTAGCCGTTAAAAAAGTAGGTTTGGGATGTTTATTTTTTTGAGTAAAAATGTTTACGCAGTTTTGTGTAAACGCATGGCTATAGCCATTTTTATGTAGAAAGTCTTTTAGAACTTTAATTTCTTGTTGAAATTTTGGCACAGAGCTTGTTAAGCGAAATGCTCTATATATTAATCCAATGATAAGACTACATTTAAACGTGTTAGGTAAAAAACTTGAGAAATTTGTATACACCCCGCTGAAGGTAGGTTTGCGGTAAACGGACGTGCTGAAATTGTCGTTTTGTTTTGAGATAAATATATCGAGAAATGGAAGCGAAGCATTAGATTCAAGTTCGAACGTAAATTTGATATTTTCGTGACGCGAATTTAAATAGTTGAGAAAAAGTTGAACGTGTGATATATCCTGAAAATTGATAAAACAGTCATCAATGTACCGTCGGTAAAATAAGGGTTTAAAATTTTGCTGGCAATTTTTTAACCAGTGTTTTTTCGTGGTAACTCATAAAAGCGTTGGCGAGAGTGGGACCCAGTGGGCTTCCCATTGAAACACCGTCCGTTTGCTGAAAAATTTTGCCATCAAAAAGAAACGCAGAGTTTTCTACTGCGAGCTCGATAAAATTTTTAAAGTCCTGTTTGTTGCGAAAATTTTCTGGCCAAAAATTGGATTTGTGTAACTCATCAATGCAAATGGAGATTGTTTCTTTAAGTGGGATACTTGTAAATAACGATTTTACGTCAAAGCTTGCTAATACAGTATTTTTTGATAGTCTTGGATCGAATTCTGTAATTTCTTTTGCAAAACTAAATGAGTCTCGAATAGTGAAATCGTTGAAAGTTATTGGTGAAAGAATAGGTACCAAGTATTTACAAATATTATAGGTGGGAGTCCCGATTGCTGAAAGAATTGGTCGCAGAGGATATCCATTTTTGTGAATTTTCGTTAAACCGTATAGGCGTCCTGGTTGTGAGCCGGTTGGAGTAAGTTTGTCATAAATTTCGGGTGAAATGCATTGGTTTTGCTTAAACTTTTTTAGGCCTGTTTTTACACGTTCTTCTTGGTTAATAATAAAGTTATATCGTTTGTCTAATCCTGGAACATTATTTATTTGTATTTGCGAAAACTTTGTGTTGTCGGAAAGTATAGTATAAATTTTTTGATTGTAATCAGCTTTATCCAAAATAACGACAGTGTTTCCTTTGTCCGCTGTTTGTATGATAATTTGTTTGTTTTTTGAAAGTTCTTGAAGTCCAATTGTTTCTGCGCGTGAATGTGGTGAATTTACAGGGTTATTTTGAAAAGCAAAAAAAGAAGAAAGCGCTGTTTGTTGAATAGATGCTCGAAGAAGTTTTTTGTTTCCGTTTATGATTGGATGTCCAGAAGCTCTTCGGTAAAGTAATTCAAATGGTAAAAGATAGTCACAATATTTTTTTTGTGGAATTGAAAATTTTAGTTCTTTGCTAAGAGCTCTTTCTTGTGCGGCTGTGAGATTAATAGAAGATAAGTTCCGAATGACGTTTTTTGGATTGTGATTGTGATAAAAATAGTTTCGCTGAAGTGCTTCTCGACTTTTGAAATTACAGTTACTTTTACTTTTACTCTTACTCGACTTTTGAAATTTCAAATACTTTTACTTTTACTCTTACTCGGATTTTCCTCTGCAAATACTTAAATTAATTTAAGTAAAATTTAATTAATTTCAAGGGGTAGATTCTCTATGGGCTTGATGTAAACTGAATGGCAGAAGGTATTTTTTTAAGCCGCTAACACGCTAAAACCATTTATTTTGACTAAAAAACTTATTAAATGATGATTTATACATAAAATTAGCTAAAAACTTTATAACAGAGCTCTGGAGCTCCAAAAACCGGTGTTTTGCTCCGTTCCAAAATTACTTTTATTATACTTTTACTTTTACTTTACTTAAATAAAATTGTGACCATTACTTTTGCTTTTATTTTACTTAAATTAAAAAATTACTAATTAGTTTTACTCTTACTTTACTTAAATTAAAATTTTTCAAATTGCTTTTACTTTTACTTTAAATAATCCAAAATTAATACTTTTTACAACACTAGTATTCAGCAGTAATAATTTCATCGTTTACCGGTTCTTCTATTTTAAGCTATAATTCTATGAAATTGAAGCTCAAAAACAGTTTTTGCGATATAAAAAATTTGATTCGTTCAGTTTTTGATACAATAATTTTATAACAAGTTAAAGAAAACTAGAGGGCAACTTTTAAAAGTGGTTTCGAGTAAAACGTAATTAAAAATTTTAATGAAGTTAAAAAAATCAATATTTTTAAAAATATGCAAATTAAAAAAATCCTGAATTAATTTTTTAATTAAATACAATTTAAACAATTTTTCAGACTTTCATTTATATATGAACGAATATTTTTTTTTAATTTTCATTTTATTAATTTTACGACGTGACGCCGAAACAGCAAACTAAACCATCTCAATCAAAACAAGGTTTTATAAAAGGTCGGTCGTGATGATCGGTGGCCGAACGTTTGGCGCGCTCGAACTCAAAACCTCCGAACTGTAAGTTTGAGTCTCGCCAAGGAAGTATTTTTTACGTCATAAAAATTTTTTTTTTCTAAAGAAATTAAATTTGTAGTTTTTTTGGTTAAAAAACGTTCATTATTCAAAATACGCTAAATCGAAAATAATAAATACAATTTATCGGTATTGTATTTTAATAGTGTATTGTATTTTTGACGTGTACTTTATTGGTTTTATTCGATGATGGTGGACGATAACGATTTTTTTTAGAAAAATAGATATCAAAAATTGGATCAAAAGATCAAATTGTTTTATTAACATTTAATTAGAAAACATCTGCCGTCAAAATCTATAACTGGTGTTCCGTCTTACAACAAATTATCCTTGGCGCTCTCTGCAAAATAAGCCGTAATTTGTAAAAAATATATGCGACTGTGACTGATTTTAAATTTTAAACACTTTTAAACATTTTAAATAGCCTATTAACTACAGAATGAGTTTCAGTATCGTGTATTTTATAATGACTGTTGTGACTCATTTTGCTGTAGTGACAACGATTTGGCGACCTTCGTCTAAAAGGCAGTGTTTGGTCGGCAGGAGCGCTGGTGAAGAAATATTTTTCTGATTTTTTGTTGACTGCCCCAATGTTTTAAAGTATACCGTGCCGATTAGATCACCCTTAGCGGTGTAAATGGTAACTGTCTTTAATTCGGCCAGCCATAATTTCGGCTACCGGCTATTAATTTAATAACTTTGCGCCTGGCAAAATAATAACCCGTAGCCGAAATTAAGGCTGTTTGAATTTAAGTCAGTTACTTTACTAATTGACTTAGCAAATGTGCATTAAAGGTGCAGTATACTAAATCATGGTGTATTTTTTATTGCTGTTTAATTAATACTAATAGATGTATCAGGTCACACTGAGAAAAAAATTGTATTTCACCAAAAATTAATTCCCAACGGTTAGCGAGTTATTAACAAGAATACTACTTGGTTATTTCCATTGTGTTTTTATACACCATTTTTCAAACCAAAACATTTCGACTAAACAGATAGTAACAAAACTTCATAGAATTCATGCTAAGGTATCAAAAAACTTATATTCTAAATTTGATTCAGTAACGAAAAGTATTAGATGAATAATGCCATTTTAAAAATATTATATTCCAAAAATAGTGTTTGGTGTTTGGTTTCTGGTGTGGAAGATTTGGAAGATTTTTATAATTGAAAATTGTATTTGGGTTTTTGGTTTGGGTGTTGTTGGTTTTTTGTGGTTGGTTTGTTGTGTGTTTTGTTTTTTTTTTTTTTTTTTTTTTTTTTTTTTTTTTTTTTTTTTTTTTTGGCTTTGTTTTTTTGTTTTGTTTTGCTTTTTTTTTTTTCTTTTTTTTTTTTTTTGTTGTTTTGGTTTTTGTTGTTTTTTTTTGTTTTTTTTTGGGGGGTTGGGTTGGGTTGTTTTTTGGTTGGTTGTGTTGGTTTTTGGGGGGCGTGGGGTTTTTGGGTTGTTTATTCTGATTTTGTGACTATTTTTTGCCTGGATACTATAGCTTGTTTGTTTTTTGGCGTGCTGTTGAAGGTTTCAAATAAAGGTGGCGAAATTAAGTGTACCCAAAACTTAAAGAAGTGAAATGTCTATGTTATAGGCAGTTCACTTTTTTTAAAAAATTAAATTTTGAATAGCTAACAAATACTGCTAGAATAACAGCAAACAAAACACACCAAAAAACACACCAACTACAAATCAATTAATTTTTTTTAAAAATGACAGTATTCATTAAATACTTTTTGAATTGAACGAAATTTAAAATTTAAAGTTTTTGATACACAAGCATGATTTCTATTAAGTTTTATCAATATCCGTCCAATAAAAAAAATTTTTTTTTAGAAATGGTGTATAAAAAACAACATTGGAAATAACCAAGTAGTATTCTTGTTAATAACTCGCTAACCGTTGGGAATTAATTTTTGGTGTAATACAATTTTTTTCTCAGTGTGACCTAATACATCGATTAGTATTAATTAAAACGCAAAATAAAATACACCATGAATTAGTATACTGCACCTTTAAGTAATCTTACTGTATAATTAAGTCGATTTAAAATACGTCAGAGACCAACTTTTTCTTACAATGATTTGGCTTGGCGGCGTATAAGCAAACAAGGTTTTCTACCTGATTACTTTCCAATGGGCGCAATTCGATTGAAAGCAATTTTACCCTGCTCGTTTTAATTCAAAAGCGGCGAAATTATAAGCAATAGGGGAAATAAAGCGGCTTAATAAACAAACCGTGAACGAAGTTAAGTACTCAGGCTCGAATTCTTGTCAACGAGGTTTATCGTATTTTACCTGAAAATTATAACAAAAAGGTATAGAAAACGGCTTTCTATAATATGAAATAATTTAGCAGTCATTTATGTTTGATCAACTTGGCTGAAAACAGTGACAAAAAACCAATAAATTTGCGTTTAAAAAAGTAATATATAAATTATATTTTTTAAAAAATAAAACCGCTAATTGGACAGATTTTTTCAAAAAGATTTAAATTATGCTTTATGCACAACAGAGTGCATAAACGCATTATTATTTATTATTAGACAAAATAAACCGGCGCAAAAAGATTGAGCAGACGAAAAAAAAGAATGATTATTAACTTATAGACTATAGACTATTCCGCATATCATTTCTTTGAATCGTATTCCACAAATTTCCAATTTGAATTCGATGCACAATGATACAACCTAATTTTAGCTTTTTTATAATTCACTGTAAGAGCATTTTTTAAAAAAATCATGTTTTCAGCAATCCTTTACCAACGTGAAATCGCTACTTTTAATACTTAATTTAGAAAGCTGCAGTTTTATATGTATGTGGGTAAAATATCTATAATACGGTAAAAAATGAAAGTTTGGCGATTGTAAAAGACTGTTGTAAGCATATGATTTTTCCCAATTGCCATTCGATCAGAGTATACAGGAACTAAACTTAAACCCAACGTGGCTGCAACAGTTGTTCGTTGGATTAAAAAAGCCCCCCATTAAGTAACCACTCAAATCATGAGAAACTGACGTCACTTTATTAGCCAATAAGATTTGACTTAATACGGAGTATTGTGTTTTTGAATCTGATTATCCGATGATGCCGTGGCGCAATAAATTAAGGCGTAGTCGTTTTGACAGATGTGAGGAGGTCGAACCCTCATAAAACCAAATTTTTATTTTCATGTTAATAAATTCTTTTTTACAATGTTCGAATTTTATTCACATAAATTAAAAGCAAAAAACATCATTGGTTTCCTGCTTTTTGCCAATTTCTCGAATTTTGTGTCTGGATTTTCTAAAATATAATTTTTATGTAAGTAATTGGTTATGTATGGTGTATGTGTATGGTGTATGTATGGTTATTTATGTAAGTAATTGTGCGATGTTCTACAATTGGTTTACTACTTAGGGTAACTGACTTAATTTCGGCCACGCCTTAATTTCGGCCACCAATTTAGGGTGTTAAAAAATTGGCTTATTTTTCAACACAAGAGAACTGGCACAAAAGTAACTGGATGAATGTTGAATAAAGTGTTTTTACAAAAATTTTTTTATTTTTATTATTCTACATTATCAACATTTTCATACAAAAAGTGATTTTTTTATGATTTTCTTAATTTTTGCTTTGTGTTTAAACTGCATCAAATTTAGAACAAAGCGATATATAACCTTAAAATATCTTCTATTTAAAGCTCAAAGTTGTTAATTTTCATGTTTTGATATTTTCTTCAAAATTATTTTGCAATGCGTTTAACTAACTGCGCATTTTAAGATTCCGTTAATTTCGGCCACCTTAAAATTTAGGTGAAAGAACCTGCCGTTTTTTGCTGTTTTTAAATATCATTGTACTACCGTATTTATAAAGATTTTTTTTGCTCGTTTGACTTTGTTTTGACGTTTTTTAAGCCAAAAATAAAATTTGAACAAAAATACAAATTATTAAAACTTGTTTTTTTAAGGTTTCGACATCATTATTTAAAGTCTTGCTAAAAACTATTAAAGTTCGCAAACGGGAAAAATTAAGTTGTATGTACCAAGAACAATACCTAAGGGTAAATTTGCAACCATTAGAAATTTTTATTGTTCGTTTAAGCAATAGTTATGGCGAATTTTTTGTAGGTGGCCGAAATAAATGGCACGCGGCTTAATTTCGGCCACTTAAAAAAAAAACTTTAAACCTTCACTGATTTTTAAGTGTAACAAAAATATTCAAATTTCGCACTGAAATAGCAAATATAGGTATTGTTTGATTTTTAGGCCAAATTTTGGCTTGATTAAAAAAGCCGGAAAAAACTTATTCAAAAAAATAAAAAAAGGTGGCCGAAATTAAGTCAGTTACCCTAACGCTTTGCAGTGAAAACTATCAGGAGAAACCTTAACATTTGATTTATAAATTAAAATTTTCACAAAGGCATTGAATTTTCTAAAAATTGCTGATCTTGTGTCAACGAAAAAATTTCTCCGCGTGAAAGTCATGTGGGCGTGTCTAAATTATAGCAGAATTATATCTGAAAATTAGAATGCAGACATGAAGGGACCAATTAAAATTGTGCGGTAATGACTTTTTTTTTCAAAAAAACAAATAAGAACAAAAATTTTTTTTAATTCCACCTTTTCACAAAATATACATAAATTAACAAATTTTAGCCCTTAAAAATTTGCATTTAGGTTCTAAATTAAGTAATTTGATAAATAATTATTAAAATACAGATTTAATCCTTGTTATTAACCCGCTTTAGTGAAAAAATTCGAATTTTTTCGTTGTTAAATAGTCGATTCAATGGTGCAAATGTCGCGGTCAGCTAGATTTTTTTGCCTATAGTCACGTGGGGTCCGGCACAAAAGAGTCCCGGCACAAAAGAGTCCTGAAGAAAATCGCAGCTGGCACAAAAGAGTCCTGGCACAAAAGAGTCCCGGCACAAAAGAGTCCTGGAGAAAATGCGTTCATCTGCCCAAGCGCTGCGAGCGCTGAGGTCGGCACAAAAGAGTCCTGGCATAAAAGCAATTTTTCACAGCTAACATACAATGTTCATACCTTAGCTGTCTTCCAGTTTTTTATTTGTTTTTTTTAATAAGCCTCTTAAGAGGTTGTGTAAAGAATTTCGCGTGTAAAAAATTAATGTTTTCAAGTATTTTTATTATTTAGTTATTAAAACGCTTAATGCTTTGTAAAGCGTTTAAAAAATAAGAAAAAATCATTGATGATCATAAACTACTAAACTTACCCACGTTCTTAAATTATAGTTGGAGCAGTGTCGTGGGGCTACATTGCTGTGTGGCGCTTGTGCACCTCTAATGATTGCAATTATTTTTTTTAAACTAAAGAATCAGCAGAAGAATAAGATGAACATGAATTACAAATTTTATTTCATCCACGTTCTCTGATTAAAGTTGGTGCGGTGCCTCGGGGTTAAATCGCCATATAAACAATGAAAGAATATCGATTTTAAGATATGAGCGTTAAATAATACTAAAATAAGTAGAAAAAGATGAACATGAATTACAAAATTTTCCCAACTAATTATAGTTAGTTAATTATAGTTGGCGCGGTGCTGTGGAGCTAAACCGCCGCGGGGCTTTCCGCGCCACCGATAATTGCAATTATTTTTTTTTGAAATAAAACTTTAAATTTAATTTTTTCATCAATAAATCAAGAATTAACAAAACATATTTTATTGTTTTTGCCGTTTTCGCCGGTTGAAGTAGATCGAGCTGTGAAGTTTCCGCCACCAATAGCAACTAAGCACAGCCGTCTGCTGTTATTGTGCAGTTTCTATGAGGAGCTGTCAGCTGTCTGCTCTGTACAATCCTTATTGTTGCCAAAAGGCTATTATTGTGCGGTTAGGAGTTTTCATTTTGATACTTTTTAATTTATTATTTTGATCAATAAATCGATAACAAGGGCTTAAATGAAAAAAGTGGCTCCTAAAAAAGTTGCGTAATTTTTTCTTCGTTCCAATAAGCCCAAGTTTATTTTTGATCAATCAGTAACGAAGGAGGAATATCGATTTTAAGAAATGAGCGTTAGAATAATAATAATAATAAAAAGAAGAAGAAGGAGATGAACATGAATTTTAAAATTTTTTAGCTAAAAATCTTTTAAATTAACAGTTTGTCGTTACTTTGACAAAAAGTCACAATCAGTATAAAATCAACGTGATTCTGACTCATTTTGTTTGAATTATTTGTGTCTTAAGATATAAAAAGAGTCACAGTTACGAGTATTTTACGATGTTTTTGACTCATTGTGTCAGAGTAACGACGTGTTAAAATACGTCATAAACTGGAAGACAGCTGAGGTGTGAAAATTGTATGAGAGCTGTGAAAAATTGATTTTATGCCAGAACTCTTTTGTGCCGACTTCAGCGCTCGAAGCGCTTGGGCGCATGAACGCATTTTCTTCAGGACTCTTTTGTGCCGGGACTCTTTTGTGCCAGGATTCTTTTGTGCCAGCTGCGATTTTTTCAAGACTCTTTTGTGCCGGGACTCTTTTGAAGGTGAGCCAGTCACGTGAGCACACTGTTGCAGCTACGTTTGGTTTACCTTTAGAACTTCGTTTTACATCGATTTAAAAATGAGTACGTGTTTTTGATAATCAATGTTAAACAAAAATTCCAATTAAATGGTTATTAGAAATACTCTTTAAAAATTTACCTCACTAATACAAGTATTTTTTTGGAACTATATTTATTTGATATGCGTTCATAATGTTTTAAACATGACTTTTTTAATGCATATACCAGTTTCTTAATAGTGGTAATATCTGAGACTTGTCCATCCGAACTTCAGTAAGTATTAGCTCTTCCCTTTGAAAAAAATGAAACAATAAATACCAACAAACCAATATTTGGCTCACAAAAAGGATAGTTTAAAATTTGAAAAAAAGGATTTGTTTTCTTAAGCTAATTATAACTTTTTTTTATCTAATAGAAACTTTTTTTTAACTGTTTATACTAAATATTTTATACAAACACAATAAGTTGACAACAAAATACTTTATTTCAAATCGAACATCAATTATTTATTATTAAATCTTTCGAATTATCAAATAAATGCTATAAAAATGTGCAAAATAAATAAATCACACGATCAAATTTTTCACGCTATATTTCTTTTTTTAAATTTAAATTAAAATAAAGAAATTCAGAATAATTTTATTAAATACTGATAAGTTTTGACAAGAATAGTTTTATTTATAATTTGTTGTATTTTTTCTTGTATTTCATTGTTTGATTTTTATTTGTATTGGTACCATTGGAAAATTATTATTTTCTAAATAAAAATTTTAAATAAGAAAGCATAAAAAGTGCAAGAAAACTAAGTATATAAATTCGAATCCCATCAGGAGACGCCAAATCAAAAAGGAATGTTTTTTGTAGAAAGAAATTTCCTTAAAACTTTATTTTAAAACAATTTATCGTGTTGCAAATGGCTTTTAATTTCCGATAATACGTTGACATTACAAACTGCTATTGATTTCGGTCTATTAATAAACAATTTATGATTTTTAAGAACCTCCAAAATAATTATTTGAATTTGCTCAAACCTTTTTGAAAATAAAAAAAGCTTTTTTAAATTGTAAATTGAATACTAGCAAATAAAAAAATTGATCACATAAATTCTCTTTAAATTTATTTTGAAATAACTTATAGCATGTTTCAAACGGCGCTAAATTTTTTAATAGTTGTACAACAAAGTTTAATTATTTTAAATCCATGAAACCATTTTTTATTTTGAAAAATAATCAAGGGGCTCATTTTCTATTTGAATAACATAGCTCAAACAATACTTAATCCTTAAAAAGTCTTTAAAAATTAAATTTGTACTTAATATTTGAAAAATTCAAATAAGTATAAGGCTGTTTATTTAGAAAAAACAACCATTTTTTGAAAAAAAAGGTTATAATTCTTTCCCGGTATGTTAATTGTTAATAATAATTAGACGCTAGGGCAAGTTACATTGAATTTGTTTCATAAACATGATAGTATACCACATACATATGCGAAAACTAAAGATAAATTCTATCAGGGTGAAAATAGATGAGTGGTAAAGTAACCACTGGTTTTTTAAGAAAATATCACGTGCAGAGAAACACATGATGCAACTAAATAATAATTGATTACATAACCGCTGAAAACTTTTTTTTAATTTTTATTGCTCACGCGTTAATTGTTTATTTCTCCCTGGCGAAGAGCGGTTACGCCCTTAATGTCAGCCTGGAAGACTATAGCTTTAGGATAATGCCTGCACGTGTTTTAACCCTTTGGATTTTTTTCGTCCATAGAGCGCTGCAAATCCGCAGAAAGGATTCTGCCCACCGCAGATCAGTGTTAAACTTCACGTGGACCGCAAACCAAACCAGACCAATTTTGTGTTAACACTGAGCAGCAGTGGCACGGAATCCCTTCTGCGGATTTACAGCCATTATGCTACAATCCTAAAGCGTCTGCATACCTTTTTGGTTATGCAAATTATGCTTCATCTTTAATTTTTTCCTACCTTGTAGAAAATGCGATTCAATGCCTTTCTGTACTAAAAATGAGCGTGACAACCGTCCGTAACTTCACCACAATCGCGCCCTGGAAGCAGATCTTACCGGAAATAACCGTGGTGACACGCGTGGAGCCGCCGTTCACCTTTCCCTGCGTGTTCCGCGACTGGACCAAGTGCAGCCGCGTGGGAATCAATTTCGAAATATTCAAAGTTTTAGCGACCGGACTGGGGCTCCGGTTCCGTATAATAGAAGTGAGCGCAGAAGTTATTTTATACGATCTAGATAAAAAAATCCCTTTCATTATAGTAAAATCGTAAGCGTTCTCCCTATCATATTTTATGGTGGCCGTTTTAAGCAAATCTTAAGGTTTTGGCCAAATAATTCAGTTTTATAACATTTTTCAAAAAAAATTTTAATTAGAAAATTCTTCAGCGTTTGTCATGTCATTTTTTGCGCGGCAGTTTTGTAAAAGACGTTTTGTTAAAATCACCCCACCAGCATAGCCAATTAGTGATCTCGTTTGTTTAGTAAACAAGGCGCGCTTATTGCGCTTTTCCATACCGCTTCTTACGTGTAATGTAAGCCATGATAATTAGAATTAAACGACACAATGCAATTTATTTATTTTGTGTATGCAAATTATTTAATTCGCGAGATTAATAAATTAGAGAGCACCCTAATAAGAGCTACATTACACTCCCTAAGTAAGGTTACTCTTTATTTTTTATTTATTTTTATTTTATTTTATTAAAATTTGCAAAAGTGCAGGAGTAGTGAGAAGAAGAAGGCAAGTAGTGCTCTTTAAGAAGTAAAGCTGTAACAATAGTATTCGAAGGCACTAAGTAGGACTTGCGCTAATTAAGGTGTTCCCTATTAGAATTTTAAATTGGTTAGGGCACTAAGCAGTAGATGAATTCACATACTTTTCTTTTATTTTCATGTAATATTTTGATTGTAATGATTGTAACTAAAAAAAACGGAAAAAACGTCTGCTAATTGTTCATAAAATTTTATTAGAAGATTCATTTATTATTTATAAGATTTATCTATAATTTAACCTTTAACTATCAATTTACTAATTTATTTTTTAAGAATACATGTTTTTAATGATATTTTTTTAAACACTCGATATTAAAAAATTCAATGTCACCTTTTAAATTTCCCTTTTTTATAATTTAACTATAATTCATTATATCGCAAGCCAGCTCTCGATGGCGTTTTTATGCGGTTTTTTTGGTAATATATAGGGAGTATATTTTGTTCACGCGTGAAATATAGCTATTTCGTTGACACCATGCCGTAAAAAACAAAACGGAATTTTTAGTTTTAGCTCAATTTTTAACTTTTGTGAATTCTGATTAATTGATATCAGTGATAAAATATTTACGTGTTATGATTAGTAAATAATTGGCCCTCCTATTTTTTACCTAAACAAATATACCAGTTACTTAAAATTTTACCTGGTCCACTTTTATTTTATATACGATATACATTATATTAAGGAGTCATACATCAACTAAAGGCGAACCAAACGTAGCTGCTCCAGTTTGCTCACGTGACTAATTTTGTCACGCCCACATGACTTTCATGCGGACAAATTTTTTTGTTCAAACAACATCAGCAATTTTTAGAAAATCCAATGTGCCTGTGCAAATTATAATTTATGAATCAAATGCTAAGATATCTTTCTGATAGTTTTCACTGCAAAGCGTTCCGTAGTAAACCAATTGCAGTACATAGCAAAAATTAACGTTTTTTACTTACATAAAAATATTTATGAGTTATTTAGTATTATATTATTTTAGAATATCCAAATGTCAAAAAATAGACAAATTGACAAAAAGCATGAAACAAATGATCTTTTTGTTTTTAATTTATGTAAAAGAAATTCTAAACTTATACAAAATCTCAAACAAATTATTAAAATGAAAATAAAAATATTTCAAAATGGTTTCATGAGATTTCTACCCTCTCACCTCTGTCAAAATGACTACACCTTAACAAATTGCGCCACGACCCCATTGAAAAATCAAATTTAAAATAAGATATTTAAAAAAAATCCTCCGTATAAAATCAAATCTAAATGGTTAAAAAAACGACGTCAGATTCTCGTAAATTGAGTGGTTACTTAATGGGGGGGGCATTTTTTAATTTAACGAACAAATGTTGCAGCCACGTTGGGCTTACCTTTAGTTTTATTATTTTAGGCTGATCAAAGTACATCAGGTTACAAAGACAAAAACGGAACCTGGGTCGGTATGTGCGGTCAAATTTTAAGAAAAGAGGCGGACATGACAGCAACAGTTATAGGTATTTTTATTAATATTTTTATGGTTTATTTCATTCAAATACACAATACGAAAGAAAAAAAAACTAACATTATTCAAATATATTCGGTAGTGTGTTTTACTGCTGATGACGGAAAATACGTTATAGAACGCCAGTATTAAAATGTATGGTGTGAATTTTTCAGTGTGCTAGGGCTAGATAATTACATCTTTATCTAAATATGTTTTTCCAAACACCAGTTGGGTTTAAAACAAATAGCTGAAGAAATATTAGGATATTAGTGAGAATAAAAGCTCGAAACAAACTCAACCTAAGCGTTTTTGTTTGAAGTAAATACAATTTTTAAATTTAATTATATGGATCTGCCTGTAATAACAAAATTTGAGTAAAAAAATGTCTTTCAAATTAGATACATTTAAAAACTTGAAATACTATAAGTCATTAACGGCTTTCTGTATGGAGAATTACGACAGTATTTTAATGTACACAAAAATGTTAAGAAGAATTAAAAATATTTTGTATAAGACCGGAATAAATAAAAAAGAAAAAAATATGCACAACCAGCTTTTTTTGTTTAGAAAAATTGTTTTATGTTTATGTTATTTTCGTGTATTCTGATAGTGTTTTTTCCATTAACCTACGCTATATACAAATTATTTTTAAATCTTCTCGAGACCTTTGTGTACATCAAATTAACCGTCATGATTCTCCATTAAATTAAAGCATTATAAAAAGTTTTTTTCAAATTTTTTTATAATTTATTAAAGTTCATTATAAAAAAACTTTGGTTACACAGAAAATGGCGCAAAACAGCGGTTAAACGTTCCAAAAAATACTTGAAATTTTTAATATTGTTCTTAAATCTTAAATTTCTCAGAAAGAATGGGTAAAAAAAATGTTTATTTCATGACGGATTTTGATTTCGCAGCAGGACCTCTGACCCAAAAATTTTTATCCTAATTAGTTTCATACTAAAAAATAAAAAAGTAAAAAAATTTTTCTTTTATAGGCTGGTTCCCATCGGAGTGTCAAATAAAAAATAATACGTTCACACCGTACAAACAATGATGTTGTAATTGAAATGCTCACATGAGCTGATTATTTATAGAACAAATTTAATTTACTGGATAAAAATAAAATATATAAAATTATACAACAAACAAGGCATAGAAGATCAAATGTAGTGCAAAACTTATATGCAATAATGATAAGACAATTACAATTTTTAACAAAACACTACTATAAAACTAACGTAAAATAAAACTATTATATAATATACCTACAAACTATGTTGTAAATGCGCGCGAAACTTGTCACTTGTTACTTAAAACTCCGCTGTGAACCAGGTTTTAATTTTTTTACAGGCTGGAAATCAGAAAGACTGGAGGCGATTGACTACAGCGCCCCTGTTTCCTATTATATGAACGGTTTTCTAATGAGAGCGCCGAAGGTTAAAACGGCTTTGGCCAATCCGTTCCAATTTTTAATTTCCCCTTTTCAAACTGAACAGTGGGTGCTTTTCTTAATCTCATGCGTGATAGCTGTTGGAATTTACGTGCTTGTTAAGGTATGAACTTTAGACATGAAGTACACTATTTTAAACCTACCTAAATACAGACTTTGCAGTATAAACACGCGTCTTTGCCTTGGAAAAAGGTGTGGATATTTAACTTGACGTTCAACAATTTACTGATTGGCGGTAAGATACGCATAAACTTCGATCGACTCTGATTAAGAAACTAAGCAGATCTAAGAAAGTAAAATAAAAGAAATCAATATTTTTATATTGTCGGAAAAAAGTTAGTGCTTTTATATTTTTCTTAGCTTTTTATTTGTATGAATTTTTGTTGGCATAATTTTCTTTGTAATTTATCCAAAATTAAAAGCATCACAAGTTTGTTTTAATCTTTCATTTTGTTTAATTCAGGTGGTATCAGACGGGAGAATTCAGATGTCTCATCTTGGTGAAGCTGGCATGACAGTGTTTCGCAGCTGTGTAATGCAAACCTCCGTTTTATCGGACGAAAGTCCAATTCGACTGTTTTTTGCCTTTTTTGGAATTGCTCAATTCTTCATTATCAGTTATTACACAGCCTATCTCACATCCAACCTGCTTGTCAACCAGAAAGATATGGCTCCCTTTAAAGGTAAATTAAATTTAATATTTGTTGGGTTGTTTAACATTACATCCTATATTAAACTTTTTATCAATATTTAATTTACCTATACTTATGTATATAACCTTTTATATTTCATTAAAAACAAGCATGAACTTTCAATTTTAACATTTATTTTTTAAACACCAAAATTTTTTTACTTTTATAGACTAGTTCGGAATAAACGTCTTTTACTGTACGAGAGAGGGTAAGAAAAAAATAAAATTTGAAAAAATCTTAGTTTTCTTAGTTTCTTAAGTTTAAACCTATACTTCATAAAAATTGCTACACGATGATATGTTTCACTACGTAAGTGCTGTAATATATCAGTTTGTGCTAAATGAATTTTTGTTTTTTAATTAAACGTCACAATAGTTTAAAATCACCACTAAAATAGTATTATCCTGAACAGTGATTTCGAATTAGTAAAAATAAAGATGAAATTTGTGCTTTTAAACTAATTTTAAACCTACATAGTTTTTTTTTTAATGTTTTGCTTGTAAAACTATTCAAAACTTAAAAATTAATTTTAAAAAGTCCATTCCAAACTTTTAAATTAAGCATTTTCTGTAATTGAAACATTAAAAAACTGGCAACCAAGCCCACCAGCAGCGCCGTACCTACGAAGCGGCAAAAAACTAAAAATCCCCAAAAACTGCTTTTGCTTTTGCAATATTTAAAAAGTTTTTAAGAAATTTTGAAGAGAAGAAGTCGAGATTTTAAATCAATAAATACTTGAAATATTTTAAACCGTAAAGTGTACTAGTCGCTCGCTGTTTCTCAATTTTCCCTCTAAATATGATTGGCGCTAGTAGTTATTGTACCCTCTTCCTAACACTAAAAAACCCTTATTCCGAACTAGTCTATACCAGTTTAAGCTTGGTTCATTTCCATTGTTTATGAAATTTTCAAAATGACAAAATATAATAGACTAATTTTGAATATACCTAAAACTTTAGATACCACGGAAATTAAAACTTACAAATTTTAAACAGCAGTAACAACCAATGACTTAAATTTTACACACACCACACACACTTAAATTCACATGAAAAAGCTTCCAAATAACTAGACATTTACATTTAAGAATTTTGCAATAAGCCAACGCATGTAATTATGTATACTGGTTTTGCTGAACTTTTAATCATGCTTAAAACAGGGGTATTCTGAATAAATTGCTTTCGTTAATAGTCGACCATTTTTGACTGATGGATTTTAAATTCATTCCGCTTAATTGCTAATGCAACAGTGTGATTTTGTTTTTATTTCGTTTATGGTGCGTTTTATATAATTAATAGTTAATTTAGAACGATCGATAAACCAGTGTTTTAAATTGAAATCGAGTGTTAAATAAACTATATCAGTCTTCTAAACTTATAAACCAAGTTTTGTAACTCAGTTCAGTTTCAAGCAGGAAAAACAAGAAGTGGCAAATTAACCAAAATACAAAAAACACCGTAGTCCAACTTTCTTTGAAAAAAATCGTGGCATTCGTTTATTAATTGTCAGAATTTAATCAGAGGCCTGTTTCATAAAAACCTTTGTAAATTTGATTTTACAGATCTCCGCCTATTTTTTGTAAAATACACGATAAAGGTTTTTCGACTTGTAGTCCAGGGGGAGCATCTACGCGCACTGCTCTGCGCTGATTGGTCGCAGCCACGTCATTTCATCTCCGCTAATCGATCAATATACGCCCCGTTGTATATCCGCTATCGTGTAATTTACAAAAAATAGGCAGAGATTTGTAAAACCAAAATTTACAAACGTCTTTATGAAATAGGCCCCAGGGCCCTATTTTATAAAGATCTTTGTAATGAAAAATAATAAACCCATTTAATTTCTTCTTATCCTATTAATTAAAAAATACGTACATAAACATAACTGTGAAATTTACGGAATTTATAAAGTTGTAATTTTTTAAATTCTAAACGCAATTTTATTGAAATACTTTTTAATTACAAATACAAAAGAAAATGCGTTTATTAATTTACAGATGTAAATTAATAAACACATATTTTTTGTATTTTTTAATAAAAAAATTTATTAATAAAATTGCATTTAGAATCTAAAAAATGGACCTACCTATAGCATAACAAAAATTGGGTGGGCAGTCCACCACGAAACAAAGTTCCTCTCAAATTAAATGCATTTTTTGTATTGTTTTTCAAACTGGAAATACTATATACAAATAAAACATCTACTTGAAAAATTTTAGTGGTCTTTTTGTATTTAATTAAGCATCACAGAATTTTTTTTCTAATTAACTAAAAAAATTTACATATGAGGAACCTTAGTTACGCTTAATATAGCTCTAAATAATGGTCAAAAGTTATCAAAAATACTCAAAATTTATAGTTGTTCTTCGGTTTTCGAAAAAATTTGGTAAAAAACATTGGTTTCATAACGAATCCTGATTTCGCGGCGGGACCGCAGACCCAAATTTTTGTAATGCTAGGCAGGTCCATTACAAATTTATAAATTCCGTAAATTCACGATTATGTAACGTATTTTTTAATTAATAGAATAAGAAGAAATTAAATGCGTTTATTAATTTACAATTACAAAGATTTTTATGAAATAGGCTTCAGGATTATAATTTAAGTTTTTTGCTACGGGCTTTCTTTAAGCAGAATATTACTAAAATCCATCTGTTTTCATACGACAAACTATGCACTAAAAACAAAATCCTTCTAATTCAATAACGAAAAATTTCAACTAGTTTTACGTTACATATTCTTCTATTTTTTTGACACAGGCTATGACGTTTTCGTGAAAGCGGTGTACGAACGGAAATTCACAGAGATTACGGACAACGAGCGGTACGCGACGGTCAACCGTACTGCGTCGTGGCAACAAGTCTGGGCTTCTTCCAAACGACCGGATTACAGGCGCGGTCATTTCTCACCAACAGCTCTGGTGGATTCTTAACCCTTTCTCATTTTTGTCGCGACTAGGGCGCGTCAATCTTAAACTGTTATACGCAGGCCGCAGGCCTGGGTAAAACGCGAGACCGGGTACACACGCCGCGTGTAAACCGCCGTAACAATCGTAAAGGGTTAGAATTGGAAAATGTTTAAAGGGGTTGTACAGTAAAATTTTTAAAACTTTAACATTCCTTTTGACAATTTTTTTACATTAATGCGCACTTTAAAAAGTACAAAGCCGACTAAATGAGTTTTTTAACAAAAAAATTGCGGAACGATTTGCTTTGTTTAGCTTTTTTTGACTTAAAAATTGGCAAAACTGGACTTAAAGCTGTAATTTTTAGCCACATTACTTCATTGTACCCTCACCTATTAACATTATTTTACAACTCGCATTTCGCTTTTTAAACACGCGTTTTTCACGAAAATATTTTTAAATTTTTTTGACGACATATTTTCTTAAAACCTAGAAACTTTAATAAGCTTAAAATTCGAAATGAAGCTAAATTAAACTTTTTTACTTTTTCTAAATAAATTATGTGAAGATGAATTATACTAAGTGGTCAAAAAGTCACTTTTGAGTGTATTTATTTATTTTGTAAAAGCAGGATACACAAGACTGATTTTACTCAACAACAACACTAATTACGCAACCAAATACTACGTGTAACAATATTAACATACAGCAATATTATCATATTGTAGCGTGTCTCAGTCGGGATTCGATCTAGGGACCTTCCGTATGCAAGCACAACCTCAACAAGTTAGTTATAAACGTTATACATCGTGTTATAAGTTTTACCTGTCATATCGTTTGGACTGTTATAAAAAATGCTTGTTATTACCGAAAATCTCTATGTAAAATAATCACATTGGGCTCAAGTGTTGTTTTTTATTTTGTATCTGTTAATATGAGAAGCAGGAGCGTTTCTCCTATTGTATTAAAAAAGGGGAAAGGAACGGAGTCAAGGCGCTTCGTTTAATTCACACACAAACAAGCTCCCTGATTGTCTGTCGGCGGATAATTTAGCCGAAACGTCCAAATCGTCGTTACTACGGCAAAATGAGCCATTGTTATTATAAAATACACGTGACTGTGACTGATTCTGTAGTTAATAGGGTCCCGTTTTAATTTAAAATGAGTCACAGACACACATGTTTTATACGAACTCTGGCTTATTTCGCCGTAGTAACGTCCATATTTGCCCACAACGGCCTCCAAAAAAAAACCGACGCAGGAAACGCTAAGGTTTTTCTTAGCATAAGCCCAAGACCAAGCCTAAGGGCTTGTTCATACTTATGACAAAACGTCCTTTGGACAAAGTCCAAAGGCTTTTTGTCCTTTGGACTTTGTCCAAAGGGAAAAATCCAAAGGAAAAAGTCCAAAGGGAAAAGTCCAAAGGGAAAAATCCAAAGGAAAAAGTCCAAAGGGAAAAGTCCAAAGGGAAAAGTCCAAAGGAAAAAGTCCAAAGGGAAAAGTCCAAAGGGAAAAGTCCAAAGGAAAAAGTCCAAAGGACAAAATCCAAAGGACAACGTATTCATACTTTTTGTCCTTTGGATTTTTCCTTTGGATTTTGTCCTTTGGACTTTGTTCAAAGGACAAATTTTAAGTAGCGTTCATACTTCGTCCAAAGGCAAAAGTCCAAAGGACGTTTTGGCTTGTCCAAAGGACGTTTTGGCTTTTATAAAATTGTCCTTTGGACTTTGTCCAAAGGACGTTTTGTCATAAGTATGAACCAGCCTTAGGGTTTCTCTTAGCATAAGCCTAAAGGTCTATTCATATTTATGACAAAACGTCCTTTGGACTTTGTCCAAAGGACAAAGTCCAAAGGGAAAAGTCCAAAGGGAAAAGTCCAAAGGACAACGTATTCATACTTCTTTTGTCCTTTGAACTTTTCCCATTGGATTTTGTCCTGTGGACTTTGTCCAAAGGACAAATTCTGAGTAGCGTTCATACTTCGTCCAAAGGACAAAGTCCAAAGGACGTTTTGGCTTGTCCAAAGGACGTTTTGGCTTGTCCAAAGGACGTTTTGGTTTGTCCTTTGGACTTTGTCCAAAGGACGTTTTGTCATAAGTATGAATAGACCTTAAGACCCAGCCTAAATCCCAACCTTCACCGTAATATAGGCAAACTGTAAATTCCACCGACACCGACCGAAATCTACCGTAATTTTTAGTATTATGTGAATTTTAACCTAAGCCTAAGCCTAACCTGCACATCAACATATAATTTGCGTAAATTTGAGGCGGTGTCGGTGTCGGTGGAATTTACAGTTTACCGTAATATAGAAATAACCGCGTCCGCCCTCAGCAAGCTGATAGAAGTAGCTCGGGCGCGCAATCCCGCCGTCACAGTGCCGAAGAACAACTACTCCCTGATTCGAGAACTGATGTTTGAAAACGGGTCCCTTGTATACTACGGTTCCTACTTTAAACTTCTGGAAATCGCCGGTCCTTACTGCGAACTCCTGGTGGTTATGGACGAATACGCCGCTCCTCGATGGTTGTCTTTCGCCTTTCAAAAAGGTATACTCCCTATATTTTTTGTATTTCAGTTAGGTTTATGCGGAGTTCCCGCAGCTTCGGAGCATCTCTTTCGGAACTACGGAGTATCAATTCCGCAGATTTTTTAAATTCTGTCCTACTTTTATGCTTATTTAATTGGTGAAGAATTACTACTCGACAACTGAGTGCACGACTAATTAAACATGAATTATATCAGGGTGAAAATGACTAGGTGGTAGGTAAAATAACCACTCGTTCTTCGAGAAAATATCACGTGGAGAAAACACCTTACGCAACTTAATAATAATTTATTACATCATCTCTGAAAACTTTATTATTTTTATTCTAAAGCGTTCATTTTTTATTTCTTCCTGACGGCAAGCGGTTACACCCTGAATTTAAGCCTGAAGGATTTTTATTTTAAATAGCTAACTAACTATGACGGAAATTTAATGTACAGAAAAGTTTCAATAAAGATTTTGCATGATGACGTTAGTAAAAGTAAACGAAATAAAAATGAACACCATAATAATAACCAATCATTTCTTAACAGAAAAAAACTGTTGTGCGAAAATTGAATGTACCATAAATAAAATTGATAGTAATGTATGAAATCATTGATAAAATATATATTTCCTCACAATTTGACTCTTACATTTCACCCTGGAAAAACGTTTTACATTTTAAATTTTTATTCATAAAATAAAGTCAATTTGAGAGGAGATGTACGTTTTATTAATTGATTTATACAATCTTATTCGGTTTATTCTAGGACGTTCAATTTTCGTATTATAGTTAACGCTCTTACAATTAACAGTTACAGATTTTCCTGGGTGAAATAAAAATCTTGATAAAGCAATACAAACTAAGGTTAAAACGTTTATTGTCCACATTTATACAAGAGCTTTCGACCTTTTCGTCGGTCATCGTCAGTTGTACTATAAATAAATAGGAATAAACGCATATAAATTAAATAAATGCGTATAATAAAAAATAGAGTAAGATTACATAAAAAATAATGAATTTCCGTAAAGACACCAGATAAAAATACAAAAATAATATTATTACTGAGAATTTAATATTAGCTAAGTAAATTTATATGAAAGGAAATTATATAATATACAAAAACATACAAATACAGGCAAAAATTTTATAAAAATCAAAATTTTTTACACTAATACATAAATAATTAATAAAAGATAAAACACGCCTAAATTACTCAAGTTGTTGAAAAACACAATAAAATAACTATACTGTTAGTTATATACCCCAGCCAACAAATTTTTTCCTGATACTCCTCCAAAACTCGGAGCAACCAAGAACTTTCAATTATTTCTCTGTTAAATTTAATTACCACTAAAATCTGAAAAGCTAAACACGCCCTCCTATATGAAGTCTTTGCAGGCTGGGCTTTCGCCTTCAAAAAAGTCCCGGTGTCGCAGAATAGATCTTCCCCCTATTTTTCTTCCCCCCGGAAGATTTATTCTAGTGCGCTCTAGAATAGATCTTCCCCCCGGAAGATTTATTCTGGGTCACTCTAGAATAGATCTTCCCCCCGGAAGATCTATTCTGATTTACGCCAGAATAGATCTTCCCCCCTCAGAATAGTTATTCCCCCCGGAAGATCTATTCTGGTTCAAACACCAGAATAAATCTTCCCCCCTCAAAAATTTGCATAAATTTTAAAATGATACGCGAGAATTTGTTAGGGCAAATTTTAAAAACATAATTTTTAACACAGAAGGTTAAAATGTTACATTTAGAAAAAAAATAATTTGTTTTTTGTATTTTTATATAAATCAACTTTAGCTTTAATTGTTGTTAATTCAAAAAACAGTTGAGCATTGACATTAATAATTAAGTATTATTTAGCTGGTTTTTGAAGATAAAAAAATACGTTTGCATTAGTTCGTTTGTTTGAGTATGTAAGAAAATATGCCATAATTAAATAAACTGAATATTTTTTAAAGAAAATTAATATCGTGAAAAGGTTTTTTTAAGTTTATCAATTTTTAAGACAAAGTATAATACAAAAAAGACATGAAAAAATGACACCAGTTTAATTTCTTTTCGATCAGTATTTAATTCATTATTTACCTTTCAGTTTTTGCTTCTTATAAAACATAATATATAGACAAAAATTGAAATAAGAAGAAATAAAAATTAGATTATGAGTATCCATAAGTGTTTAGTTTTTTTTATTTAAAAGTCAATACGAAAACAAAAAATCCTTCATGTTCAGCAGTTAATTCAACATTAAACAGGTTTAAAGTTGTTATTTTTTGTTGTTTAGGTTGATTTTTAGGTTTTGCTTAGGCTTAGGAAAAAAGTTTTTTTGTCTTTAATCAGAAAGTGATATTTTTCGAAGATATGCAGAATGTATTTTTTCTGGCGCCGCCAAACTTTCCTACGAGTTCTAACTTTTTTCATAATATGTTACTTAATATTTTAAACGGTTAATATTTTGAATTTAAGTTTTCTGCTTAGGTTTGCTTAGGGTTCACATTTTAGCTTTATAGGATCGAAATCCTAATTTTAAATAAAACAATCAAAAGGTGTTAATTTAAAAAAGGCAGTTTTTTTTAAATATTTCGGACATCTGAAATGTGTGATTAAAATAAAATTTATTTTTTTGTGTTTATTACCAATTCTTTGATCTGAAACCTCGAGTATTTTTTATGAATTTTTTTATTAAAAGAAAAAAAACCTAAATGACGCAAAAAACAAAAAAAGGATGTTGTTTTTAGTATGCAAATAATTGTTACATGATTTATAACAAGGGGGAAGATTTATTCTAGAGTCAACACCAGAATAAATCTTCCCCTCTCTGCTAAGGATTTTATGCAAATTTTTGCTGTATGCTTTAACACAGAGGGGAATAAATATTCTGAGGGGGGAAGATCTGTTCTGGCGTGAACCAGAATAAATCTTCCGGGGGGGAAGATCTGTAATGGGGGAAGATCTATTCTACGACACCGGCACAAAAAAGTCCTGAAAAAAAAAGTCCCGGCACAAAAAAGTCCTGAAAAAAATCGCAGCTGGCACAAAAGAGTCCTGGCACAAAAGAGTCCCGGCACAAAAGAGTTCTAGGGAAAATGCGTTCATGCGCACAAGCGCTGCGAGCGCTGAGGTCGGCACAAAAGAGTCCTGGCATAAAATTAGTATTTTAGGGCTGGCATACAATGTTCACACCTCAGCTGTCTTCCGGTTTATGACGTAATTCAACACGTCGTTACTCTGACACAATGAGTCAAAAGCGTCTTATATATTCGTAACTGTGACTGTTTTAATATTTTAACACACAAATAATCTATACAAAATAAGTCAGAGTCACTTTGATTTTATACTGATTGTGACTCTTTGTGTCAGAGTACCAACGAACAGTAAATTTTAAAAATTTTTAGCTAAAAATTCTTTTTTTTAAGTTGCTTTTTTTTGGAAAACAAATGCTTATTCCAATAATTACGGTTTTCAAACCTTTCATTAGCGGGCTGGAGAATAGTAGCAAGTTGTAAAACTGGGAGCGCGACACGTCGGTCCCGAGACACGAGGTCCCGCGACACGACGGTGCCGGGAGGCGAAAGGAACGACACGACGGTCCCAGGAATGAGAGGGGATACGACACGACTTTCCCCGAAAGAATGCATTTGCAAGTCTACTGTTGCAACTTTGTGAAAAACAATATTTTAAAAGCATTAAAAACCGTGAGAACCAATTTAATTAGACCAAAATAAAATAAACAAATGATTATAAAAATTTTATCATGTTAAGATAAAGATAATTTTAAATAAATTTTTATATATTCTTCTGTACTATTTAAACTTAAATTTTTGTTTCGATTTAAAATTTCGAAATTCGATTTATCCTTTTTAGACAAGCTAATTTTTTTGCATTTAACGAGTAACTTATACTTTATTTTTGTTTTAAGGCAATAATAGACGGCTGCTAACATTTAACAGAAAAAGTTATATGCCGTAAATGCTATGAATTTACTTATATTTTGTAAAATAATATATATTTTTACTTAAAGATAACCAATCTTTCAGTGAAAATTAATTCAAATAAAACGTTATTTTAAATATTACGGCGTGGTAAGTGCGGAAGAAATACCTTCCTCAAAATATCTTCGGAAAAAATATTCTCTAAGGGCAGTAAATTATTCAGCATTTTTAAAAACTTTTTAGGTTTTCTTAAAGGTTGTTTATGCTTTTTAGCTTGATCTTAAGGTTTCGCTTAGGCTTAAGGAAAACAAAGTTTTCATTTGTTATGAATTTAAAAACGACTCCAAAATATTCTTTTCGAAGATATTATGCAGTATGTATTTTTTAGTGCCGAATAAAGTGTTGTAAAAAAAGTATGTTTATATTACATGTTGATTTTTAACAAAAAACTCAGAAGCTCTATGTTAAAACTTTATGGCATAATAGCAAATAGAAAAACGCGCATTTTCTTATTTATAACTTAACATTATTTACAGCTGTAGAAGACGCATTATGTACTCGGGACCGTCGTGTCGCACCTCGGAACCATCGTGTCGTACGTCGTGTCGCAAAACCGTCGTGTCACAGGACCGTCGTGTCGTAGATCCTGTAAAACTGCATCGGAGGCATGCTTAGAAACACCTAGGAGGAGGCAAGTAAACCTACCCCAAAAAACAATCTCAAATGTTTGTAGGAGGCAAAACAAACCAAATTCAAGTCATATAAAACTTCCTTGTGAGCAGCTTTAATTTTTTCAAAAGCAGGTAGAAGGTAGTTAAATTTAAAGAGGCAGATATACTCAGGAAAAGATCATCAAGTAAGAGTGATGGTTAGGAACCAAGATATGACTTTCGCCAATATCATAAATTTCTTATTTTTTTTACTGTTCGCTATTATTTCTTACCTGTTGTTGTTTCTATTTTAAATGTACGCATTTGCGTGTTAGCTGTGAAAAATTGATTTTATGCCAAGACCTTTTTGTGCCGACCTCAGCGCTCGCTGCGCTTGGACGCATAAACGCATTTTCTCCAGGACTCTTTTGTGCCGGGACTCTTTTGTACCGGACTGTTCAGGCTGAAAACGACCAAGTTAATCGTGTATGATGATGATCATAGGTCTTAGTAGTGATATCATTTATTCATCCTTTATTTGATTCCAGGTCACTGGCTTCAAAATGTGATAACTCAAGCTCTTCATTCCGACACCACAGTTGACAGTTATTTACAACGACTATATGACAAATATACAGGTTAGTTAGCCTAAATAGGCTAATTTAGTTTGGTTAATTAGTCTAAATATTATAATTGTAACGTTTTATTAACTTTAGCGAATAAAATAATTAACAATAAAAAATTTTAAAAATGTGAAGTTTTTTATTTAATTTTAATCGCCCAATCTCACCTACATAGGTGAGATTAAATAAAAAACAAAGTGGAAGCTGTAAAACAAAAACACCCAAAAAATTTTTTTGACGGAGAGGTGGGGGAGCGTGGAAGAAGTCTAGAAACTGCGTTTGCAAGTATTTATTAATTTATTCGTAAAGTAGAAAATTTAAAGAAATCGGCAGCTGAATTTTAGTTTATGGATTTTTTAAAAATGGTTGAAAACAAATTTTTAGATCGAAGAAATTGCCCGGGTCAACAAAGAGCCACGGAATCAGCTGAATATATCGCTTTTGGTTTGAGGGAAATGCAAGTGAGGATTAATTACAAATTTATGATCGTTTAAAATTATTTTACCTTTTTTATTTGGAGATTTTTAACAAAAGTTTCCAATCGTGGTGTCTAACGCATTCTTTTCAAGGCAACTTTTAACCCATTCCCGTGATTGCCTTTTCCTCGGTTACAACCGTCAAAACTTCGTATGACCTATGCCGTACTTCCTTCATACATAATTTTTTGCGCGAGTAGTGCCCAGTGAGCGAGCAATTGAAGTAGTGAAAGCTGTACGGTAGCAATGTACAGATTTTTAAATCTACAAGAATACGGGGGAAAGGAAAAATTCGTGAAAGAAGATATTTTTTCCAAAAGATATTTTGAGAAGTGTATTACGTAGGATATTTTTTGTTGCAAAAATTTGCATATTGCTACCGTACAACTTTAATCATTTTAAACTTTTAATTTGCTCACTCACTGGTCACTATTCGCGCACAAAAAAGTATGAATGACGAAAGTACGACCTAAATCATGCGTAGAATTTACAACGGCCAGGTTTACGTACGACATTTGTCATACGAAAATACCGCCACCGTGAGACGAAGGTTTCACCTTTGTCGTACAAAGGTTTCACGCTTGTAACGGGGAATAAGGCCATCACGGGAATGGGTTAATTAAACAATATGTTTAATCACAATAAAAACGGTTTTAGCTATAGCAGTGGTAGTATTGTTTTCCAAAATTCCGTGTTTCAGACTCCGAAACATACGCTCTGAAGTTCCGGAGCTTTGAGCCGCTTTGAGCTAATGTTATAAATAATTAAAAACTAATTGCTCTAAAGTATTTTGTAAAATTGTTTGAAAAATAATTTTTAACCGTATATTAAATATCCACCCAGATCTACGGAGCATGATAATTATTATAATGAGAATCACTAACCAATGGTTCTATTAAAACAGTAACAACATAAGTTTTTGAAAAATGTTTTGACTGCTATCCTAAATAACTTAAAAAGCACTCCAAGGGTCATAGTAGTACATGACTTTTTCAGTTTATACTAGTGTTGTAAAAAGTTACTTTTACTTTTACTTAAAGTAATAAAAGTAACGGATTTTGGATTACTTTTACATTTACTTTTAAGGCTGATTGATACTTATGTAAAAACGTCTTTTGGACTTTGTCCAAAGGACGTTTTTACATACGTTTATACGCTGTGTTATTCCTTTGGACTTTGTACAAAGGACGTTTTTACATAAGTATGAACCAGCCTTTACTCAACTTTTGAAATTTCAAATACTTTTCCTTTTACTCTTATTCGACTTTTGAAATTTCAAATACTTTTACTATTACTCTTATTAGAATTTTCCACTGCAAATACTTAAATTAATTTAAGTAAAATTTAAGTAATTTCAATGCGTAGATTCCCTATGGGCTTGTTGTAAAGTGAATGGCAGAAGATAATTTTTTGAGCCGCTAACATGCTAAAACCCTTTATTTTGACTAAAAACGTTATTAAAATGACAATTTATACATAAAATAAGCAAAAAACTTTAGAACAGAGCTCTAAAGCTCCAAAAACCGGTGTTTTGCTCCGTTTCAAAATTACTTTTTATTATACTTTTACTCTTACTTTTACTTAAAAAAATAGGTCTTACTTTTACTTTTACTTTACTTAAATAAAATTTTAACCGTAATTTTTCTTTTACTTTACTTAAATTAAAAATTAACAAATTGCTTTTACTCTTGCTTTACTTAAATTAAAAATTTTCAAATTACTTTTACTTTTACTTAAAATAATCCAAAATCAATACTTTTTACAACACTAGTTTATATTATTTTTGCATGTATTATTTTTGTCGTTTCACACGTGGAGAAACGATATACTAAACAAAAAAAAATATTTTGCGATCAAGAATTTTTTAATTTTCAAGCATAGTGGGACTTCAAAAAATTATCAAGACTAGATACTGGCATATAATTATACAATTTAAGAGATTAAAATGTTTTTTAGGTTGCGTTTTTAGTCATGCTGATGGGTATAGCTATTGCTTTATTTTTCTGGTGTGTGGAATTTTTAGTCAATCGTTTATTTCCACCGCCCCCAAAATCACACCGGTTTAGAAATCGAGCAAAAGTCATCGGAAGGTATGTTTTGTGACACGCCTTGTGGCTGGACCCAAAAGCCATTTAGTTAAGACTGAAAATGGGATATGTTGATTCATGGTGACTGGCATATCTGCGTAAAAAAAGCCGACACATGACCACTAAAGCATCAGTTTAGAGAACATAAAACAATTCTTGTCACGAAAAAAGGGCAATAAAACCACGATTTCGCCAAAAAATGGAAAAACATATTACATGCCGGAGTTTTTTAACCACCTTTTGAAAGTTAACGGATCTAAACAAAAGTTGCGTAATGAATAGCATGCCAGTTGCGTTTTTATCACTAAACATGTCAAACTTTCTTGCTTTTGTACGGCATAAAACTCATGTTTGTGTTTTCAATTTGAAAAAACATTAACGCATAAATGAAAGTGATCCGCATCTTCTCTTGTGAACCAAGCCCTTTTTTTAAAAAAATACTTTTGTGATTAAAATGTTAAAAAATCCTAGCGCGCCATAAAAGCACCAAATCAATTAAATTTTTTAACTGTTTCCTGTGAATTCAAATATAGAATATAATGTTTTTGTTTCATCAGCCGCGTTTGTTGCGCAACACGCTGGTAAAATATATTGTTGTAAACAGAAGGAATCTTGCGCGCGTAAAAGGACGCCGTGCGCAAAAAGGGACGCCCGCATTTGTGTCCAATAGCGCCCGATAATATTTTCGCCCTCCATGATAAAATCGCCGGCCGGCGAATTCTTCGTAGATGAGGGCCATTATAATTTCGCCCCCCCCCCCGGCGAATTCCTCATAGATACTTGCCGTGATATTTTCACCCCCATCGTTATGCCCCCCTCTAATATTCATAGGGGGCGAATCCTTCATGGCTGATCGTCTATGAAGAATTCGCCCTCCCATTTCCTATCAAATGCATTGAAAAACATAAAAATTTATATATTCTACTTATAAAACAATTTAGTTTGACCACATACGTTAATTATAGCTTGTATTCTGTTATGTGATGTGTTACGTAACGAACAAAAGTAACAAGTTATACGTGACGAACAAGTGTAACAAGTTTTTATCGAGTTTTTTTAAGTTTAAGTGAATTCCAAAATCTTACAAAATACAAAAAATTAAGTTGCTCTTAAACCAAAGCCTTAAAAAACCCAAAACAACAAGACATAAATATTTATGTTTTAAACTTTTTAAATATATTGATTTGTTCTAGATTATTCTCTTAAATTATGCTCAGCAACTTCAGATATTAAAAAAGTATAGTTTCTTCCGCCTTTTAAATAAGTATTTTAAAATTTATTTAACCTTGAACTATGTTTTAGTAATTTGGTGACTAATTGAATGGTTTTATAAATTTTTTTTGAAAAAAAAAGTTTACAAAAAATTTTTAATACAAAGCTTTACTCTTTAAAGAAACACACAAATAAACAATAGCTTAAGGCGTAACGTTATAGAGAGAAGTTGATTGCAGTTGCGCATTACTTACTTAGACGTAACACGTATCACTTCAAGACATAAGGGGAGAATAGAACTGTGCTCTATCCTTACGTCGAAATTGACGTAAGCGAAGAAAGAAACCGCGCAAATTTACAACTGCGGCTGCTGAATTGAACTTTCTGGGCTTTTTTTATTAAAAATTTTTTAACGTGCGACGTTGTCGAATATTTAGCAGTTAATTCACTCGCAACAATATGTCAGAATATCCAATTGACGACAAAAAATTAATAAATATCAGTTAGAAACTGTAAATTTATAGATGAAATCGAATTCGGACTTTCTTGACAATGATATTCGGCAAAATACTTGGCTGCGAATCAAAGGAGAACTTAATGTGGAATGGGAAGAGTTCTGCTTTGATTATTCAGATTTGATTAAAAAACATTTTATCTTTGTAATTCTGAATGACTTTTCCTTTAAAGTGAAAAAACAAGTGAAACAA
>JASAMX010010075.1:0-30815 GCA_030248175.1 Microlaimidae sp. YZB2_3 | reverse complement strand
TTTATTATGTATTCGTTCAGTTACGTATATACTATTAAAAAAAATCATCTGTAATGTATTAAAGCTATCTAAAATGCATTATTTAAAGTGATTTAGGTTTATCAAAGCTTTTATTTATAAAAAAGGGATTATTTTATAATTCAAAACATTAGTGCATCCAGTTTAAAAATATTTTTTATTTTTGTTTTGTGTGAAAATATTTGCATAAAAGCGGCAGTATCAAAGAGCAGGAAGTCACGATTCAACCACTTTTTTGGTATAAAAAAGCGGTTTTCTTAGGATTTTTATTAATTGGTAATAAAATACCTAAAACTATTTTATTTTGTTGTATTTATTTAAAAAAAAACAGCAGAAAATAAATAAAGATTTAGTACTTAAATTTAGGTTTCCTGGTGTTTTTTTAAAGGCTTAAATTAAAAAAAATTTCCACCCCCGAGGGCATTTTGCCCCCCGGACCCCCCTGACAAGGGGCTCCGCCTCTTGACCCCGCTGGGGGGGCTCCTGCCCCCCAGACCTCCCATTTCTGGGGGGCTCCCGCCACCTCCTATTTCTGGAGGGCTCCCGCCTCCCAGACCCCCCTTGTGGGCCCCTACAAAAGCACCTTCCAAAAAATCCCCCCCCCCTCAATTGAAATCCTGGCTACGGCCCTGGCTTTGATTGTGCTGTCAAAACATTTTTGTGGTTATTTTTCGTGGTGTGTTGAAAAAATGAATTCGTAATACTGCCTTAGGTAAAAATAACTGCAAAAATAATTGAAAATAATTCTGCTATTAATGACCTCTTAAAAAACATTTTAGTAAAATATTTTCCGAAAAAGAATTGCTTACTTTTATAACAGTAAATTATTTGGTACTTTTTACAAGCACACTGAATTATTGAAATATTATGATAAAGTTTAGCTTAATTTTTGGGTTTTGCTTAGGCTTAGGAAAATAAAGTTTACCGTGCAATGAGTTTTGAAGACTCCCAAAGGTCCGTTGTTGGATTGTTTTACTCGCGACTTTGTACTTAGATTTAAATGCATAAAATATCATACATGAAAAATCTAACAATTGTGTGTTTTTGGGTTTTAAAAGCATATTTTGTTTGAATTGTTTTAAATGATCAACATGTGTCCACATGTCGTATAAATTGTGTGTAAAATAACCTTTAAAAATTTCGTGTTTTAGTATGATATTTTTTAAGCATTGCTTATATTTAGGGAAAAAAAATCGTCATTACTATGGCAAAATCAGCCACAATTCGTATAAAATATATGGGTCCGGCACAAAAGAGTCCTGAAAAAAATTGCAGCTGGCACAAAAAAGTCCTGGCACAAAAGAGTCCCGGCACAAAAGAGTCCTGAAGAAAATGCGTTCATGCGCCCAAGCGCTGCGAGCGCTGAGGTCGGCACAAAAGAGTCCTGGCATAAAATCAATTTTTCACAGCTAAGATACAATGTTCACACCTCAGCTGTCTTCCAGTTTTTTATTTGTTTTTTAAGAGGTTGTGTGAAGAATTTTGCGGGTAAAAAATTAATGTTTTCAAGTAATTTTATTTTTTAGTTATTTAAACGCTTAAAGCTTTGTAAAGCGTTTAAAAACTAAGAAAAAAAATTATTGAAAACATTAATTTTTTACCCGTGAAACTGGAAGATAAGTATGAACATTGTATCTCAGCTGTGAAAAATTAAAGTTTATGCCAGAGCCTTTTGTGCTCGCACGCTTGGCGCCATGAACGCATTTTCTTCGGGATTCTGTGCCGGACTTTTGCAGACTTTTTTTGTGTTGTGCCAGCTGCCAATTTTTTCAGACTCTTGTGCGGACCCATATATTTTATACCTGTGGCTGAGTTTGCCATAAGTGACAATTTTTTTCCTAATAGTAACAATGCTTAAAAATTGCATACTAAAACACGGAAATTTGAACTCTACACACAATTTGGACACATGTTGATCATTTAAAACAATTCAAACAAATATTTTTAAAACCCAAAAACACACAATTGTTAGATTTTTCATGTGTATGATATTTTTATGCATTTAAAAATGTAAGTACAAAGTCGCGAGTGGGACCAAAAAAGTCTTGAACTCCATTGGCGTAGAACTTTATTTCCTAAGCCTAAGCAAAACCCAAAAATTAAGCTAAACTTTATCATAATATTTCAATAATTCAGTGTGCTTGTAAAAAGTCAAATAATTTACTGTTATAAAAGTAACAATTCTTTTCGGAAAATATTTTTTACTAAAAATGTTTTTAAGAGGTCATTAATGCGCGGATTTGAATTTGGCAGTTATTTTTACCTCACCGGTATTACGAATTTCATTTTTTCGACAAAAAATAACCACAAAAATGTTTTTAACAGGCGATCAAAGCCAGTAGCCAGAGTTCGGGGTGCTTTTGGGGCCGGCGAGAGGGGTCTGGGGGAGGGCAAGCCTCCCGGAGTAGGAAATCCGGAGCCCCCGGGAGAGTGGGAGGAGGAGCGGCGGGGTCAAGAGGCGGAGCTGCTTGTCGGGGTGCCCGGGGCGGGATGCCCCCTCGGGGTTGAAAATTTTTTAATTTTAAAGCTTTTAAAAGGTACCGAAAACCTAAATTTAAGTACTAAATCTTTATTTATTTTCTGTTGTTTTTAACCAAATACAACAAAATAAAACAGTTTTAGGTATTTTATTACCAATTTTGGTTAATAAAAATCCTAAGAAAACCGCTTTTTTATACCAAAAAAGTGGTTGAATTATTATTTACTGCTCTTTGATACTGCTTTATGCAAATATTTTCACACAAAACAAAAATACAATTATTTTAAAGTTCGCTGCACTAATGTTTTGAATTATCAATAATTCTCTTTTTATAAATAAAAGCTTTGATAAACCTAAATCACTTTAAATAATGCATTTAGATAGCTTTAATACATTACAGAGTGATTTTTTTCTCAATGATACGTTATGTTAGTATCTTCGTTCAGTTACGTATATTGGCTACACCTTAATACTGGGCACATCGATAAAACAATGTTATCATTTATTAGACAAACTCTTGGACGATTATAATCGAACATTGAGACCTTTTATAAACGGTAATTTTTTGGTTGATTTTAGAAGGTCCCGCAATCCGCTTGTCTAGTTTTGCGGTACTGTAATTAAACGAAAATGGGTATGTAATATCAAGAATATATAAGAGAAGAATGTACCACTCAATACAAAAAATCGCACCCATCCGTGCATCGGTTTGCCATAAATAAACCCCCAGCGGGGGCCCTCCCGGGGAGGGCTATATACTCCCCCGGGGGTCTATATACTCCCCCGGGGGTATATATGCCCCCCCGGGGGGGCGTGGGGGGGCGGTATATAGACCCCCCCGGGGGAGTATATAGACCCCCCCCGGGGGGGCATATAAACCCCCCCCGGGGAGTGTATATGCTCCCCCAAAATTTAAAAAAAAAATTTTTTTGTGGAAACGCGTCGCCGCGGCGCGGTTGTCTCGTTGACTGTAGAAACTGTATTTATTATGTCGCCGAAAAGTAATATGTCACCTCGGTTTTCCGGCCATTATCACAAAAACAACTGTTTTACAAATCAAAAGTTTCACGTTTAACGGAAATTTCAATAAAATTTCGATAAAAAATAACTTTATTACTAAATAAACACTATTTTTACATAATAAATACAGTTTCTACAATCAAAGAGACAATCGCGCCGCGGCGACGCTTTTCCACAAAAAAATTTTTTTTTTAAATTTTGGGGGAGCGTCTACGCTCCCCGTGGGGGGGGGGGGGGGGGGGGGGGGGGTGTGCTGCGGCGTGGGGGGTCTGGGGCGGAGCCCCCGAAGGGCGAGTTGCGGGGGTCATGCTCCCCCGGGGGGGTCTATATACTCCCCCCTGCCGGGGGGTGCCCCGGGGGGTTTGTTTTGGGGCTTCTGGTTTTTTTAGTGTTTTTTGTTTTTTTTTTTTTTTTGTGTTTCGTTTTGGTTATGTGTTTATGTAGTTTTTTTATGTATGCTTACTTTGAGCGGCAAAATGTTGAAATGGAAAACTGTAATAAAATATTACTCCGCGGGGGTTGGTTTTTTGCTTTATTGCTTTTGGGGTCGGAGTTTCTGTATTATATTGAAAAATTTTTCTCTCCCATTAAAACGGGGTCCCCCTCAAAATCGGCTTCCCGGTTTCGGGGGGGGGGGGCCCCCCCGCCCCCCTGGGCGCCCTATCTCCCCCGGGGGGTTTTATATCTCCCCCGGGGGGTCTCTATACTCCCCCCGGGGGGGTCTGCTCCCCCCCGGGGGGTCTATATACTCCCCCGGGGGGTCTATATACTCCCCCGGGGGGGGGGGGTTTTTGTACCCCCGGGGGGGGGGGGTAAATAAACCCCCCCCGGGGGGGTACATAAACCCCCCCGGGGGGGGGGTTTATTTATGGCAAACCGATGCACGGATGGGTGCGATTTTTTGTATTGAGTGGTACATTCTTCTCTTATATATTTTTGTTAATATTAAATAAAAAATGATTAATTTTATCATTTATTTAAATTAATTATTGTACAATAGGTACCGGCTTCATAAAATTTCTAAATATTTGATTTCGTGAATGTCGATGCTCATTCTTTTTTTGTTAATAATTAAAAAGAAATGAAAACGTTTTATGCAACATTTGCTACCAGTATGCCTGAAAACTAAAGTTGCAAATTTTTTTTAGCTTTAATCATTTATTAAGAGAATTTATTATAATTTGTTGAAAATTTAACTCCGTAGGTGACTTTTCATATTGAAAGTCAGCCCTCAAATCTGCTCAGTGGTATGCCGAAATGTATACACCGTTGTGCAAATTCAGCTTTATGCTGGAACAAGGATATTTGTTAATATAGCACAAAATGTTATACTGTCCTCTAAATCAGGGAAGAGCGCGGAGCGCTCTTTCCCTTATATTAAATGGGTTAAGTCACTGCGCGGTTAACCGTTGTTGATGGCGTCATCGAAATCAACAAAACCTTTAATAGTTTTTTAGCCAATTAAAAATCTAAACATTTTACATAACTAAAATATTACCCATATTTTTCTGAATATTTAAAAACCTTGAAAAATTTTATGCTAAACATACCTGAATTTTCATACTAAAAAGCTTAATTTGCTTAACTTTTTTTTGTTTTTTATGTTTTTTTTGGGGTCCCCCAAAAATTTTTTACAAAACCTGTGGTGAATATTTGGATGCTGATTTTTTGCACGTAGATGCTAAAGATGCCCCCGCACCTGAATTTCATTCTTGAATATGCTCTATATATATAAAAAGAGAATATTTAGATTATTTTTTGACGAAACTCTTTTCTTGTGCCAACAGTGACCAAATTTGATATCGACCGTAGCAGGTTTAACTAAAAAAATAATGTTAGAAAAAATAAAATATATATGACCAACAAAAGAATTTATTTTTACGAAATTAATATTAGTGTGTTGGAATAAATAACAGAATATATTGTATGAGTTCATGCAATATAAACTATTTTTCAAGATTTAAAACTATGGAAGTGGTAAATCATTCACGAAAAAATACCGAAATGGAATCTTACATATTTTACTTTTTTATGGTTTATTTCTTAAGTTTTGAGTTTTTTTTTACGTTTCCAGAGGCACTAATTAATATCTTTGTAATTTATTTCAGTACATTTCATGAATATAAAAATTCGGTCATCCGGCTAGTAGCGAGACTTTGAAGATAAACAGTGAACTTAAAACAGAACCCTTGGAAAATTTTGAATACATGCAGCTGAGAGTAAAAAATATTCTATAATTTAAATTAACTTTAAGCTGGATATAGAATTTTTCGATTTATGACTTTTAGTTTCAATTTTTTCACTTCCCGCTTGAAATTGCCTATTTTCGGCTTTAACTTGGACCTCCAAGTTTTCTTGGCACCAACAACCCTAAATCATAGGTTTTTTGTTGAGTGAAAACCAAGTTTTCTATGAAACCAATTAAAAAAACTTATATAATGCAGATTCCAATAGACGACCAAATCTCAGTAGCAAGAATATGTAGCACAAAATAAATCCGATTTGCACAACAAAAAATAACACTTTGTGCATCTGAGACTTTCCGAGTAAAATTTTGTTCAGAACTTTAGAGTATACAGTTGGACATTTTCTTGTTTTATATATTTTTGATATTATCAAGAATATATAAGAGAAGAATGTACCACTCAATACAAAAAATCGCACCCATCCGTGCATCGGTTTGCCATAAATAAACCCCCCGGGGGGGGGTTTATGTACCCCCCGGGGGTACATAAATCCCCCCGGGGGAGTATATAAACCCCCCGGGGGAGTCTAAAGGAGAGTTCCCCCCCGGGGGGCATATAAACCCCCCGGGGGGAGTAATTAGCGGTTACCCCTCCGGGGGAGTATATAGACCCCCCCGGGGGAGTATATAGACCCCCCGGGGGAGTACATAAACCCCCCGGGGGAGATATAAACCCCCTGGGAGAGTATATAAACCCCCTGGGGGAGCATATAAACCCCCCGGGGGAGTATATAGACCCCCCGGGGGAGTATATAGACCCCCCGGGGGAGTATATAGACCCCCCGGGGGAGTATATAGACCCCCCGGGGGAGCCTATAAACCCCCCGGGGGAGTGTATATGCTCCCCCCAAATTTAAAAAAAAATTTTTTTTTTGTGGAAATGCGTCACCGCGGTGCGGTTGTCTCGTTGATTGTAGAAACTGTATTTATTATGTAAAAATAGTGTTTATTTTGTAATAAAGTTATTTTTTATCGAAATTTTATTGAAATTTCCGTTAAACGTGAAACTTTTGATTTGTAAAACAGTTGTTTTTGTGATAATGGCCGGAAAACCGGGGCGACATATTACTTTTCGGCGACATAAAAAATACAGTTTCTACAGTCAACGAGACAACCGCGCCGCGGCGACGCGTTTCCACAAAAAAAATTTTTTTTTTTAATTTTGGGGGAGCATATACACTCCCCCAAGGGGGGTTTATATGCTCCCCGGGGGGTCTATATACTCCCCCGGGGGGTCTATATACTCCCCCGTGGGGGTTTATATGCTCCCCGGGGGGTTTATATACTCCCCCGGGGGGTTTATGTACCCCCGGGGGGGTTTATTTATGGCAAACCGATGCACGGATGCGTGCGATTTTTTGTATTGAGTGGTACATTTTTCTCTTATATATTCTTGATATTACATACCCATTTTCGTTTAATTACAGTACCGCAAAACTAGACAAGCGGATTGCGGGACCTTCTAAAATCAACCAAAAAATTACCGTTTATAAAAGGTCTCAATGTTCGATTATAATCGTCCAAGAGTTTGTCTAATAAATAGGTAACATTCTTAATTTTCTCCAATTGATGTGCCCCAGTATTAGGTGCAGCCACGTAAGCTTGGATTGGATCAATATTTACAATAATTGGAATCCATATTGTACCAAGAGCAAAATTCATTTTCTAAAAAATCGAACACGAGTTTTAAAAAAGATAATAAATATTATTTAGAAGCTTTGACCATCAAGGTTTTTAAAAGGGGTATAAAAATACATCTGTACTCATCTAGTCGTTGGTAAAACTTTGTACTGCAGGTGGTATGGAATGTGGATTTATTTTCACGGTCAAAGACAGAGATACGACTATTTTAAAAAATCTATAACCGATCGTAGTAATATTTTTATAAATTTTTCAATTTAATTTAACTAAAAATAAAAAAACTGCTTAATAATTACAAAAATGTGAAGATTTATTTAAGGTACATAATACACGTCAAAACTTTACAGCAATGTTTTACGTACGTTATATCGACGCGTTTGTACAGTATTAGCTAGTTTTTTTTTATTTTTTACCTTTTATTGCTTATTTTAGTTTATTATATAATATTTAAACAAGTTTTTGGGATATTTAAATTTTTTTTCATAGTGTCTCACCCCGGCTTGTTTTTTTTAATTTTTATAAGAAGAAAAAAGTTTTTTATGTCCACACTTAAGGCAGATGATTTAATTTCGATCACTTTTTTCATTTTTTTGGATAAGTTTTTTCTGGCTTTTCCAATCGATCCAAAATTTTGTCTAAACATTAAACGATAACTATTTTTGGTGCAGTGCAGTGCAAAATTATAAAATTTCCGTTAGACTTAAAGATCAGTGGAGGTTTAAAGTTTTTTATAGTGGCCGTTTTAAGTTAAGGCGCGTGCCATTAACTTTGGCTACCTTGCACAAACTAGCTATAACTATTGCTGAAACGAACAATAAATTTTTTTAAATGTTGTAAGTTTGTCTTCAGGTAATGTTCTTGGTACATCTAACTTAATTTTTCCTTTTTGCGAACTTTTATACTTATTAGCAAGACTTTAAATAATTTATATAAAATAAACAAATAAATAAATAAAATAAATAAACCTAAAAAAAGTTTTAATAACCTGTATTTTTTGTTGAATTTTTTTCGCGTGAAAACATTAAAAAAAGTCAGACGCGCAAAAAAAATCTTTATAGATACGGTAGTATCATGATATTTGAATACAGCAAAAGAACGGCAGGTTCTTTTATCTGAATTTTAAGGTAGCCGAAATTAACAGAATCTTAAACTGCGCAGTTAGTTAAACGCATCGCGAATTGCTTTGAAAAAAAAAACATGAAAATTAACATTGTTGAACTCTAAATAGAAGTTATTTTAAGGTTACATATTGCCTCGTTTTAAATTTGATGCAATTTTAAACACAAAGTAAAAATAATCCAAATAATCCCAAAAATGAGCTTTTTTGTATGAAAATGCTGATAATGCAGAATCACAGGAATAAAAAACCTTGCAAAAATACTTTAATTAACATTTATTCAGTTACTTTTGTGCTGGTTCTTTTGTGTTTTAAAAATAAGCTAATTTTATAACACCCTTAATTGGTTGCCAAAATTAAGGCCTGACCGAAATTAGCCTGATTGGTCAGATATCCTACATAAAAATAAAATATATATAAGAAATTTTGAGAAGTTAAAAATAAAGAAAATAAGCACTGTAAAATATCAAAATCTAATAGTTCACTTATAAAATCTCATATTATAAAACTGACGTTCATGAGGCTTGTTTTGTTTATTTTTACAAAATAGAGAATCTATTTTTTTAGCGATACTGGGGAAATTGTGACAAAAAAATTTTCGTTTGAGGTCTTATAACTTTTGAAGGCGCCGCGATCAATATGCAAATATCTCGCGTTCAGGTCCTTGAACTTTTGGCTACTTTCTGAAAAAAAAGCCCCAAAACCCCCAAATTTAGGGGCAAATTTTTTCAGCCAAATTTCTAACTTTTTACCATATGAAACCTTACGTCTGAAAATTTTTTTGCGGATTGCCCATACCTTCCTGAGCTTAAAAATATATAATTTCTTAGGGGTAACTTATCTTGATCGGGTAACCGAGGAGTTAAACGGGGTCAATTTTTTTATCAGAATTTCCCCAGTATCACTAAAAAAAACAGGGAATAGGTGTGTGTGACGTGAAACGTCCCTTCCTGAAGTGATGACTCAAAACTACCTGGCATTCAAGGAAAGGAGACCCGGGTTCGAATCTCAGTACAGGTATTTTTCTTTGTCTCAGAAAAATATTGTCTTTTTATCTCCCTTCCAGCTATTGGTCATCATAAATGGTACCCGTACCGTGCCTTGTGGAAAAATCATACCTGTAAGATGAGCGGTTTGAACCCAAGACGGTTGTTTAAAATGCTTGCTGAGGGCAGCTTCTTCTTGAGTCAGAAGGTGTGATGTAAAACGTCACTTCCTAAAGTGATGACTGACAACTACTGGCGAGTATAAGAAACGCTGTAAAGTAAATCACTAAGAGTCCGTATGGTGCAGTGGTAGTGCGCCGGACTGAGAAGAACAGGCCTGAAATTCAAGAAAAGGAACCCCGGGTTTGAATCCTGGTATGGGTATTATTTGTGTCTTCAAAAATATCGTCCTCTTATCTCGCCTCCAGTTATGAGTCGTTACAAGTGTATCAAAAATTGTAACAGTACATTTCTTCTAGTACGCTGTCTAAACACTGTTTGGTCGAAAACGACAAATCTTATACGAAAACATAAATATAGCGAACTTATTGGAAACTTTGAGACACAAACATGGGAAATTACAAACAAAAAATTCACAAATTTACAAAATTGAGAAATTCAAGATATTTAGGCCCATTATAGTCAGGGTTTACTTAGTTTTTAGACCATAATAATTTACTTACATATACATAAGCGTTTATATTGGCCTCAGATTATTTTTTACATAACAGTAAAAACAAAAAATGCCAAAAAGAAAGGAATGGTTAATTTAAAAATAAGATCTTCATGATAATTTTAAGTTTAGTTCAAACAGATTCATTCTTACTTTATAAAGTTTGGTTAATAGATTTGTGACAACACCAATTACGCTTCAATTATTCTCTTGCAAACTGATAAAATAATTTACACGACATATAGGCAAAATTTTAATTCAAGAAATTGAGTTCGTGAAAATATTGATTTTAATTCGTAAATGACTCAAACTAAAAAACCATAAATTATATCAAATATATTAACTTGGCAGTGTTTGAACTATTTTGACTCTATAAATAGTTTGCCGTAAAATTTTTGCGGTTGCAACTAAAATTAAATAGTTACTCATAAATTAAGTTTAATCATTAAAACAATTCGGGTAAAAATAGGAAGATTTTGAGGAATATGCTAACCTTATTGTAAATTATGCGCAAAATCAAACACAAAGATTATATACTTGATATCTAGTAAAATGATTTAACACTTTATTATATTAATTAATTAAAAATTAATCTATAATAATTTTACATAATATTATATCTCTGTAAGTATGATGGAACATTCATTAAAATGCCTACGCCCAAATGATTTAAATAAAGAGCGTAAAATCTTAAAAGCATGAGTTCTTTTGAATCAAAAAACTTCAGTGAAGAACTTTCCTGGCACGCCAAGTCTTTGCTTTTCAAATAGGAGGAAAATTTTACCATTATACCAAAATTTGTATATTCCACAAATTTATTCTGTGTTAAAAAATAAATAAGCATTAAAATATACATTCCATTTGTTTCACTGATTTAGAGTCGATGACGCCGAGGGAACTTAGAGCTGGAACTTGGAGCCCAAAATAGGGAAATCGAGCCTTAAGTGGTGAACTTGAAGCCGTAAATTGGGAACTTAGTGCCAAAAGTCAAATAGCTAAAACGTGTACCTAAGCCTAAACGAAGCCTAAATATAAACCTAAATCAGTTGTTCCTTGAGGGCTTCAACCAGTTGTAAAAACCTAAAACCAGTTGCCTGAACCAGTTGTTCCAAGTTCTTATTGTTCGTGGCTTCAATTTTTGAAAAAAAAATTATGACTTCAAGTTGGTACGGGGTCTTTAGAGCCACAAGCAGAGAACTTGGAGCCATGAGAAATTTTTGGGAACTTGGAGCCACGAGCAATGGGAACTTGGAGCCTTTAAGAAAAAATTGGTTTGGGGTTAGATTTAGGTTTCGCTTAAGTTTAGGTAAACGCTTTAGCGATTTTTATTTTCGGCTCCAAGTTCCCTACTTACGGCTCCAAGTTCCCCACTTACGGCTCCAAGTTCCAGCTCCAAGTTACCAAGGCTCCATCGACCCTAAACCTTCAAGTTTCCTGCTTGTGGCTCTAAAGACCCTGTACCGTTTCTTTTTCCCATTAAAGGACAGGTTTGGTAAAATAATTCAAGAAGCTAATGGGGGGTTTTCTATCATCCACTTTTTTTATTAAAAAGCAAATTTTATCCAGGCATTTTTGAAAAAAAAATTAAATGAAACTTAGCCACGGCGTCAAAAAATAAACATAACTCCCCAGCTTTAAAAAGCCCAAAACACTTGATTTTTGAGGTATAAAAATCTCCAGTCAGTTGTTTTTAGTTTCATTTAGTTGTGCGCTAAAAAAATAAATTTTGCGTCATAAACAGACAAAACCAAGCCAGTTGCTACTAGCACGAGTGTCAGTGAGAGTGTCAGTTTTGTTTGATTGAGAAATTACACTAATAAGGCTGAATAAGGCCACTGCAACTAACGCATAATTTACTTTAAATAGGATATTATTAAAATTTTGTTTTAATAGCTTAAACCGTTCTTAAGCTTCAGTACGCCTGACGTGCGTTCTGTGATTGTGCCACGATTTTGACATTTTGATTGTGTGACCCTCAGTAACTCACAAGGTTTTTACGTGGTGCATTTGTTCCATTATATTTTTTTCAAGGAAACTTAACAAAAATTAAAATAGCAGCATCAATAATGTTTTATTTCAATATTTTATTCCTTTTTAGCTTCTAAAAGTAAGTTCATAAGAGAAAAAAAGCATGCAACTTAAATTAGTTAAAAACTTACATAGTTAGGAATCTAATATACACATAATAAAGTGCGAGCATGTTATATTTCTTCTCAGTTATATATTTTTAAGTATTCATAATATCATTGAATCACTAAAGTAACTTATATTTAATTCCTTTTGAAGTTATCTATTAAAATATGATGAAGTTATTAGTAAAGAACCTACTTACTTTTAATAAATTTAGTATTCAAGATTTTTTGAGATAGCAAAATTAAAATCAACAATGATCTTAATCATTTGGGTATACCGTATACCATATCAAAACAGTTTTCTAAGTTTTCTGTCTTAATGTCATAAGAATGTTATACCAGTCATTTACAGCATTAAGTTTGTATTTGTGTTTATATTATTTATGATCTTACCACACACACTGCATATCTATACAAATTGCTTAGTTTCTATGAATTCAGCATGTTTGCCTTAATTCTTACTCAGCTTTTTTATAGATTTTTTAAATACAACAATTAAAGTTTTAAATTACCAAAAAAAAACTAATCATGTGTATTCTTATATATGTTCCAAACTATACCAAAAGCAGGCCTGGGCGCTGTTTCATAAAAGTTCCCAACATGCTGTTTTTTTGTTGAAGTCCATTTCTTTTTTGTAGAAAGCTACAAAGAAATGAAAATGCAATAGACTTTTGGAAAAACTTATAAAAAACCAAAAATTTGCATAAATATTAATTGCAAAAATTCCTATGCTTTATCATAGGATTTCATTTCTTTGTAAATATTTACAAAGAATCAAATGTTAGTAACATTTATGAAACAGCGCACTGGAGAATAAAACTTTAAAAATTTTTTATGTTAAACGAGTTATATCTTACCACACACACTGCATGTCTATACAAATTGCTTAGTTTCTATGAATTCAGCATGTTTGCCTTAATTCTTACTCAGCTTCTTTATAGATTTTTTAAATAAAACAATTAAAGTTTTAAATTACCAAAAAAACTAATCATGTGTATTCTTATATATGTTCCAAACTATACCAAAAGTAGGCCTGGAGAATAAAACTTAAAAAATATTTTATGTTAAACGAGTTATAATGAACTTTTACCGGACAATGGTGTTAATTTTCGATCAGTCGGTAAATTACTGAGGATAATTACTAACTAAATGTTGACTGGTTATATGGGGTTTTTTCATAGATTTTGAAATATAATCCGTTGTAATAAATTAAAAATAAAATACTTTTAATCAATATGTTTTAACAAAATAGCATGAAAACTTCACTGCACTAATAAAATGTTGAAATTACAATGATGAAAATAATATTAATGCACATTGTAATCAGAATTTTCTTAATTCTTTATTAGCTTAAAAAAATTCTACCTATAGTCATAAATAATTGTAAAATCAAGTAATTTTGATTTTCTTTTTTCAGTAACATTTCCGGCTTAGTATCAAAATGGCTTCGTTGAAAAGCTTATCAAGCAGGCTTTAAGAAATATATTTGATTTTGCCTGATATATTATCTTTTTTGAAATATAACAAATAATATTTTAATAACAAATGTAATACTATGATTTTTAGACGTTTTTTTAAGTTAAACATGAAGGATACAAAAAAATAATCTTTTAAAAAAACATCAAAAATGTACAAAAAATTTAGTTTTTCGGAAAGAACAGAAAAAAAGTATCTAATGCATTTGGAATTTTTCAGAATAACTAAAAAAAACAAAAATTTTAAATTGGATATTAACAAATTTTTTAAACCGATCCTCTTTAAAGAAAATTAAAACTAAAAAATCAGTACATTATAATATTAATTTTAGTTCTGCTGAGTCTTAAAAGAAATATTATAAACACACAACAGAAAATTAAAGTTAAGAACACGTTTTTTTTTTAATTGAAGCCCTGAAGTACAAATCAAAAAATTGATAAAAAATATTTTTCATAAAAAATTAAAATCACTGACTATAAATACATTTTGCATTTAATTTTTGACTATTAATCAATTAAATTTAGAAATACTAAAATAATGTTAAATATTTACATAAGGTTAAATTTGTAATCAAATGAACAAGAAAGGGTACGGGGTCTTTAGAGACACAAGCAGGGAACTTGGAACCATCGGAATTTTTTGGGAACTTGGAGCCACGAGCAATGGCAACTTGTAGCCTTAAAAAAATGGTTTGAAGTAAAATTTAGGTTTTGCTTAGGCTTAGGTACACGTTTTAGCGATTTTTATTTTTGGCTCCAAGTTCCCAACTTACGCCTCCAAGGTCAACACCTACGGCTCCAAGTTCCTTATTGTTGGCTCCAAGTTCCAGCTCCAAGTTCCCAAGGCTCCGTCGACCCTAAATCCAACAAAGTGGTGTTTTAAAACTTTTCTTAATGTTTTATTTTTTTTACGATATAATTACTCTCTTTTACGATATAATTATATAATCATATTACGAAACACAAGACACAATCTGAAACACCACTAGTGTTCTTCATTAAAATACAAGTAAAAATGATATTTTTGTTTTTAAAATATTTTTAATATTACGTGATAACAGGTTATGAGAACTCAAAACTACATAATTACACAAGGTTTTTACAGTGATTGTTATTATTTTTTTAAATTTAGTTTTTACAAGCTTAATTGTCAGACCTGAAATACGCGTACCTAAATTTTCTATTTTTCTATATGTATGTTTTGTAATTTTTTTATTTTGAAACCTTGAACTAAAAATTAACGTGGTGATTGTAATGTATTATTTTTTTAAGTGCCGATTTACTTTAAGATGAATCGGTTTATATTTTGATAAGTACCGATATTTTAAAAATGGCAGAATTCTTCCAAAAGTCAGCTGAATTGATATGATTTCAATACTTTTTTTTACCATAATTGAATACCTATCATTGAAGTATAAATCGCTATTGCATGATTTCTGAATTTTTTATAACCAGAATGCGGATTTGTTTTTATATTTCATTAATTAAAGCTTAGTTTTTAAAGTTTGCCTAACTTGTGTTTCTATAATTATAAGAATACATTATTGTAACGACTTTTTGGTTTAGCGGTTACAAATTTTTATTCGTCAAGTTGTTATCTCGGGTTTTAAATACTTACTCTTAAAAGTGGATCTCTACAAGATGGAAGCATACCTCGGATAAGCAAAAAAATTTACCGCTCCTCGGACAAGCAAAAAAATTTACAGCTAAATCACTAAATTACTTTAATCACTAATCATTAAGTTAAGTTACATTGAGATGGAAAATTAACATTTTACAGTGGACTTCTATAATCATAGAGGGGAGTGCGCTTGCTTGTCACGCCAAATATAAAAATCACAGACTAACATCGAGACTTTTTAAAAAAAGGCTGGTTTTTGTTAATAAACAGTAATTTTTAACGTATTTTCTTAAAATCAAATTGGTTATTAAAGCAAATCAGTAACATATAGTAAATTATATGCAAGTTTTGACGTTGCGAAAAAAAGGAAAATGGGTAACTTTTTAAGGGGATTCCAAAAAAATTCCAAAAACAGATTGAATTTCAGGACCTTTAAAAATACGAGGCCGATTAAAGTGAATTTTAGTAGAAAATGTATAAAACAATAGCTATTTTAGCTTTTTCGAATGAAAAACACGGGATACAGAACTTGGACCTATTATCTATAACCTTAGTACTTTATTGAACGAGGTGCTGTTTTTTCACCATCGCCCACTGACTTCAATTTTATAACTCTCTTTTATAAGGCTTTGTATTTTTAAAACATCAACCAAACACAAGTCGTAACATTTTTTTACCTTCATTAATGTAAAATTATATTACGAAAAGTGCTAATTTTAGCCAAAAACAAATAATACTTTACGTGAAAACGATTTTTTAATGGGGTAACTCGACTGAAATTTAACAATAAATGATTTTCGAATTTGGCGGTACCAGCAGTGAAATTCCTCCTCCTGCTTTAAATTTCCCTTACTCAGTTTAAAATAAAAGGAATTTTTTTTTAAATCACAAGAGTAAAACTTTTGATTTGGGGAAAAAAATTTGGCTTCTCCAGCTCAGCTCAATAATGTCGAGCACTGTCGAACTACTCTTCACTATTAAGTATTCATAATTATTCTATTACTTCTGGCTCTTTTGTTTTGAAAAAACCTTGACAATTCTAAAAGATATGAAAAAACAATATAATAAATAATTATTATTTTGCATCTATAAAAAATGCGTACACAATAACAACTATGATAAAAAATCAAAATTTATTATTTAGAAATATGAAAACACGAAAAAATTTCTTTTATAACATTAAATTTTTCATTAAAACACGGTAAATTAATGTAAAAAAATTTCGTTGCTAAGTTAATAATAAATGTTTAATTAATTTAAAAAGTATGTACTGAACTGCGTTTTATTGTAAATTTAATTATGGTTGAATTATATCTGACTGACGTCATAAGTTTGTGTGCAGACATAAATGAAAACAATCAAAATTGTGCAGTTACTTTAAACAAATTGAAACGCAGAATTTGTTTTTAATTCCCGTCTTTTTTCAAAATATACAAAAATTAGTAAACTTTAGCCCTTGAAAACTCACATTTTGTTTCAAATTGGGGAATTAGATAAATATAACTAGCCTTGAAAAATGCTCTAAGAATATAACAGGAAAAAGGGGCGATTTTCCCCGGGCGTATGTTTAGACAGAAAAGAAGTGGACTAGTCTGAGATGAACATTAAGTGGACTATAGGAAATTTGCATTTGGTTTGGGCAGCTGCTCACTGAATCAAATTTCTAGCATATGATAATGATTTGTGTATACATTGATCTAATCACACAGCACTATTGCATTTTTTTTTTAGTTTGATGAATTGCCAATTGAAAAAAATCATACTCACAGCAATCTTTGACAAGCGCGAAATCGCCACTTTTTCAATTAGAAGGTTATATCTGTGAGTAAGAAACAACTATAAGTTTGAAAAAAGTGGCGATTTCGCGCTTGTCAAAGATTGCTGTGAGTATGATTTTTTCAATTGACATTTCATCAAACTAAAAAAAATGCAACAGTGCTGTGTGATTAGATCAATGTATAAACAAATCATTATCATATGGTAGAAATTTTTATTTAGTGAGCAGCTGCCTAAACCAAATGCAAATTTCCTATAGTCCACATAATGTTCATCTCAGACTAGTCCACATCTTTTCTGTCTAAACATACGCCCGGGGAAAAATCGCCCCTTTTTCCTGCTCTATTCTTAGAGCATTTTTCAAGGCTAGTCTACCACTTTTTTAAAATTAAATTAAAAAATAGCCTAATAAACTATAGTTTCAGCTGGGCAATCACATATGTTTATAATCATTCCGTTGCCGAGATATACTTTTTTAAATAAAAAATAATAATAAGAAGATGATGAATTTAAATTACAAAATTAACCCACGTTGTTTAATTATAGTTAGTGCGGTGCAGATGCGCTCCAGACAAAGTTTACCTACGTTCTCTAAATATAGTTGGCGCGATGCCGTGCGCCAATGATTGCAATTATAATTTTTAAAGTAATAATAATAATAATAATAATAAGATGATGAACATGAATAACAAAATTTACTCACGTTGTCTAAGTATAGTTGGCGCGTTGCCGTGGGTTAAATTGCAGTTGGCACCCCGCACCACCGATGATTACGGCGCGTGGCGCTCCCGCGCCACCGACGCTTATTATTATTTTTTAATAAATAAAACTTTGAATTAATTTTGTCATCAGTAATGCAAGAATTAAAAAAAGTACTCTGTTGTTTTTGCCGTTTTCCGCGCGGTTGAAGCAGATGGCGCTGGGAACTGGCGCCGTTTCTGCCACCAATTAAAACCGGTCTGCTATTTTTGTGCGGTTTTTATGAGGGGATGTTGGTTGTCTGCTCTGTACAATTCTTATTGTTGCCAAAAGGCTGTTATAGTGCGGTTGGGAGTTTTTATTTGTCTATTTTTCAATTTTTTATTTTGATCAATAAATCGATAACAAGGACCTAAATGAAAAAAGTGCTTCCTAAGAAAGTTGCGTAATTCCTTCTTCTTTCTAATAAGCCCATGTTTATTTTTGATCAATCAGTAACGAATGAGGAATATCGTTTTTAAGAATGGAGCGTTGGAATAATAAGAAGAAGAAGAAGAAGAAGAAGAAGAAGAAGAAGAAGAAGAAGAAGGTTCTGAATTTCAAAATTTACCCACGTTCTCTAATTATGGTTGGCGCGGCGCCACGGGGCTAAATCGCCCCGTGGCGCTCCCGCGCCACCCATGATTGTTAAACTTGAGATATTTAATATTAAACCGTGTTGCTAACAATTTTAAATTGTTTTATTGTTAAATAGATTCATTATTGCAAATGATCGAGGTCAGCTAGCTTTAAAAAAATTAAACAAAAATATTTTTAAGCTAGACGACTCAATTATTTAAATGAAATTTCAAAAAAATAACTTAAACGTCATTTTAACAATTTTTTGTTTACCAAATACTACAGTAATTTTTCAGACAAGGAAAAAAATGACTCTTAAAATATTATATTCTAAACACGGTAAAAGAGCTAATTTAAAAAAAAAACTTAGAAAAATTTACAAATCAATAAAAATTAGAAACTTTTTATTTACAAATGCAATTGACACCTTTAACGGGTTTTCCGTAACTGTGCATGACATTCGTTAGAATATAATACACTGTAAATGAGCACTTTATAAAGTTACTGAAAAGCAAAGCAATCAAAAGGAAGAATTGTCTTTAATGGACTAAACTCGCATTACCGCTAGGCAATAAATAAGATTATAAATCCGTCACCAACTTAACAACTTTGTCCTAAATTCAAAACAAGCAAATACCAACCCCAGTGGTTCCTACTATTAGTTCAAAAACGACGTGATAAAAATAAATTGTTTCGAGATTAAGTTATAGGGCCAGATCCTGAAATATTAAAAACCTATATATCAGTGTGATTAATATTAATTAATTTATTATGACACCTTTAAAATCAGGGTTAAGACCATTTCTAAATATTACTATGATAGTTTTTAAAAGTTACTTTATGAGTTTAAATAAGTTTATTTGAATTTTTCACACATATTTTTTATTTTTATCTCATATTGATTGATTTATGTAACACTTAACTTCAGCTTTGAATAACATTAACATACGTTCATTAAAATAACGATACTCTGATTTTAGAAAAAAAATATTATGTTGCTTTAATAATAATTGTATTTAGCAAATTCAATTAGTAAAATAAGTAAAACTAAAAGACTTAGGGTCGATGGAGCCTTGGAAACTTGAAGCTGAGACTTGGAGCCAAAAATAAGGAACTTGGAGCCGTAAGTTGAGAACTTCGAGCCAAAATAAAAATCGCTAATCGAAGCCTAAATCTAACCCCAAACCAACTTTTTTTTATAGGCTACAAGTTCCCAAAATTTTTCGATAGCTTTATCTCTGCTTGCGGCTCTATGAACCCCGTACCAACTAAAAATGGGTTAATCACCCCAATGTTGCTTTTTATTTTAACGCCTGCTCAAGATTGTTAAATTTAAATTTAAAAATAACAATCAGTATTAATGAGTCATGAGGGAAATTTGATAAATCTAAAAAACGCATTGGTTTCTTTAACAAAATATTAATGATTTTTATCTAACAACTAAAATATTTTGATTATTGAGTACGTTTCTAATCATCAAATAATACAAAAACAGATTAAAATTGTTTGTTTGTTTTGGTATCATCATTGTGTTTAAGAAATAAGATTTTACTTTTCACTGTTTAAGAAATAAAATTCTAGTTTGTGTTTTTGTAACTATTAATATTTTAACATTTTTTACGTAACACACCAAATATTAGATTTAAGTGAGCGATTTAAAGTGTTAAAATAATTTAAGTATAATTATTTTAGTTTCCTATTTCTATGTTAAAATAAATGTGATGTAAAACATTAAAAAGTTATTTGCTAGAATTTAGGATGCAGGTACTCTTTGATTACGTATTTTTTGGACAAATAAAACAAAGGCGTTTCCTTTGGGAAATTTCAATAAAAAAGGGTGCTAAAAGAGAAATTTCCTATTGAATATCAAACTTTCATGACTTTTAATGCTTTCCGCTTACTGCGAACACAGAGAAAGGCATAGGGGAAGAAAATTTTAATTTTTATATCCTTTTCATTGCGCCCTTGTTGGCTTTTATTGGCGTAACAAAGTGAGATTTATTAACTCCCAAACAGATGTGGCATCTAAAAAATTTAATCTAAAGTAAATAAGCAAAAACAAAAAAATAAAACGGTCATTATTGGAACAAAATTATATTTATTAGTGCTATATTGAATGTTTGTTTCGACAAACATTCATTATTGTTAAAACATTTTATGTTTTTATTATCCTACTAAATACCATTTTTTACCTGGAACAGTTTATTATTTACTATATATAATAAAATCTTTTCCAGTTATATTGATAAGTATCTAATATAACGAATAATAAAATCTATATTGGAATAATTTCTGCGTGACCTCATAAATTTATGGCGACATGAGAGGACCAAATTAAAATTTTGCAGTTACATGTTTAAAAAACGAATTGGAACGCAGAATTTTTTTAATTCGCTCCTTTTACAAAATATAAAAAAATAGTTAATTTTAAAGTAGAAAATAGACCTGTTTCTAAGGTAACAAATCTGTCCCACAGTTTAAATTTTTTTTAGAGTTTATCTTTCTACAGTGCATCTATTCTGTTCAATATTTCGTACAAAAATGCATGGATAAATTTTTTTAAATGTTTTTTTAACCTGTACTCCCACATAGTTTCCAGTAAAACCCGAATCACAGTTCATTTTCAGATTTCAGATTTAAGAATTAAAGAGTTTTAGGTTTATGGAAGAAATTACTGAATTTGCATACTTCGTTTTCTATATAAGCTTATTTTATGTATAAGTCCGTGCAAGAATCCGCATAGATGGATACCATAGCTGATGGAATCCGTACTGAGGTATTCAACTTAAATTTTAACGAGTCATAGATGGTGATAAAAAGCTAATATCGAATTTTTACTTCTTTCTTTAATGAAATAAAAAATGTTTTGGAAAGTGAGATTTATTGGTTAAACCATATGTTATTTTTCGTGCGAAGCAAATGGTTGGACTCTAAATTAAGTGATATTGCGTTCGTGACGTTTCTTAATGAATTTCATTGATATTTTTTAAGCATAAAATACAATACATACTACATCTTTTCTAAAAATTTTAATGACTTCATGTATTGAATTTTATGGTTACAATAAATTTTTCTTTTTCAGGTTACACAAACAAATTTTTATATGAAAAACTTGAGCTACACAAACAATAACGTAAACCGATTGCGAAAACGGACAAAAACACTGGAAATTGATTTTAATATTGGTGTTAATTCGCCAGTTTCCAACAATAGTGATAAAAAAATTTATTTATTGGCAAATTTAAATTTTTCAGTGGAACCACACGGCCTAAATTGGCTTGCTAGATGCATAGGTATGTAGGTTCATATCAAATAACATCTTATAATGTCAGCTGCTCTTTTTTTTCATTTCATAAACAAAAAAAATATTACTTTGCTGAACCATTAAAACTGTAAAAATTACCAAATTAATCTTAGTTCCTAGAATAGTCCCAAAAATGGCGTCAAATTGATAATTTGTGCATACATGCATAAGTTACGAGTAAAAAACAAAAAAAGTGTTTAAACAGTAAATATAAGACCCGTGAACGTCGCTTTGAATTTCAAAAATACACTGTATTTAAACGTCATAAAAATATTCATCATTAAAAATACTTGGAGCTTGACAATGTTTATAATTTTTTAAAGACTAAAAATATTTCATGATGGAATGTGTAGCAAAAGTGCCATGGATAAACAATATTACTTATTGATGCAGCAAATAGTCAATAGCAGTCTGAACTATGTTTTGATATGAAACTTTTGTATAAATTCGCTGCTCCAATCGAGATTTACCGCTTTAAAGGTGCGGTATACTAAATCATGGCGTATTTTTTTCGCTTGGTTTTTGGTATGGTATATATCGATGGTCAAGTTTCACTGAATAAAAAATTGTGTTACAAAAAAAATTAATTTTCAGCGGTTGTCGAGATATTAGCACGAATATCGCTTGGTCATTCCAGATAATTGTTTTGTTTTTTCGAAACAACAGCCACGGTGTGTTTGTTTTTTTTTGGGTTGACCCCCGGGGGCTACGGGGAGCCAAACACAAATGCCGAAAAATTTTTTCTAAATTTTTTTTAAACAATCAAAAATGTAAAATGTATCATATATGACGAATTTTGATATATCGTTTTTGTAAAAAAAAAACTAATATTAAGCTTACAATTAGCTGTTAAAAATGACGAATTTAAAGTTTGGAAGCATTCCAAGTGCGTATGCAAATCTTTAAATTTAAAGCGGCAGCAGCAAATCTTTAAATTCAAAAGTTTTGCAAGAATAATAAACTTTAGAAGATTAGTTTTAAATTTTTTTTCTATTATTTTAATTTAAAATATTAAAAAGTGGTCCAAAAAATCTCATGAAAACGCAAAATAAATTTTCGTTAAAACCCGAAAATACTTCCTACGCTATGCAAATTTTTGTCATAACGTCATAATCAATGATTTTTATTGGCTCTTATGCAATTAAAATGACGAAATTCAGACCAGATCGCGGATTCACACGTTTTTACACGAAAAATAGCTTTACTTCAAAAAATTACATTTGGATATCGGCACTTAAAGCATTTTTTAGCTGCGATATTTGGCAATTTTGTTATAAGAAAAAACTAGAAATTCGAAAAATATAAACTTTTAAGGCTTATTTTTTTGGAAAAGTTTTTAATTTAAAGATTTGCTGCTGCCACCATACACGCTTGGAATGCTTCCAAATTTTAAATTCGTCATTTTTTACAGCTAATTGTAAGCTGAATATTAGGTTTTTTTACAAAAACGATATATCAAAATTCGTCATATATGATAAATTTTACATTTTTGATGGTTTTAAAAAAAAATTTAGAAAAAACCTTTTGGCAGTTGTGTTTGCCCCCCCTAGCCCCCGGGGGTCAACCCCCAAAAAAAATTTTAAGGTCATAAGTAAGGAATAGAAAACGGCGGACATTTGATATGTAACAATACGATCAAAATCGTACACACGTCGAGCAGGAAGCAAAACAAAAGCTATCTTTTTTCCAGTAAATCCCGAAAACCGCGCGCTTTCAACGCATCATAAAAAAATTTGAGCGAGCCGATTGCGCTTAAATTTTCAGATAAAACTCGAAAAAGTATGTTTTAACAACATAACTCGCAAGTAAGTTTCTTATCTCGCACTAATAAAAAAGTTTTGTTTTTTTGGGACCAGGTTTTTTTACCACATCAGCCGTGGTGATGACGTGATAGAAAAACAATTTTTTTCTAACCTTTTGAAAATATAGCCAAAACTCTGAGCTATGCTCTGATATATGTCCCGTACATATTCTACCTCGCGTTATAGAGATATGATCTTTCAAAGTTCGAGTTTTGTCGCCAGTCCGCATCATTTTTGTGTAGACTATAATTTCTGTGTTTTTTTTTTTAATTATTATCATGGGTGGCACGAGAGCGTCACGAGGCGATTTGAGCCCGGTTCACATTGAGGTGGCAATGTCACCGGTAGCGCCACCGCATGGTGGAATTGCCAATACTGTTGTGTCCAGCGTTAAACATCTGACGTGTTCACACTGAGGTAGCATTGCCACCGCTGTTGTGTTCGAACAACAACGTCGTCATCGGTGGCAGCTCTCTCAAGAAAAAAAAGCATGGGAACGCGCGCATTGTTAAAATAATCAATGAAAAATATTACGGTTTTTACATAAACGCTTTCATTGTATAAGCAAAACCAGCAAACAATATTGCAGCTTAGAAAAATGTGTGAACACGCGTGAATTACATAAGCGAAAAAATTATATAGCAAAACCGTGTTTAGCAAAACGACAAAAACAAATGATCTTTTATGAAAAAAAATTTAAGTAGTTTTACGAATTTTAAACACAGGTACATATACATAAGCATAGAAAAGTGCTTAAATATGAATTTGCAATTTTTATGCATTAATAAAATATTTGCAAATTCTTCTGCTGCACAGTTTCTAATATAATTTATTGCGCGGCTTTATGTTAAAACAGTATTAAACAATCTAAAAACAGGGTTATTTAAAAAACATCTAAAAACAAAATCGTTTGCCTATATTAATTAAAAAGAAAACTTTTAAGTTTGTTAATGTTTCTTCGACGACAATACTTTTCAGAAATAAAACTTTAAAAAATATGACTACTGATTCAGATGAACTTCTAATCAAGTTCGGAGCCGTCCGGAACTTTATGACAAGCGAGAAAAAACATACATGGACAGAATTAACCAGGCAAACAGCTGGGAAGTAGTAAAAAAAAATAATGTAAAAAAAGTTACCGACATTTTCTTAGCTCTACCAAGAAAAAATGCTCTCCATCGGTGGTAATGCCACCGCAGTGTAAACCTAGCGGTGGCAATGCCACCGGTGGTCCCACCGGCGGCGGTGGCATTCCCACCGGTGACATTGCCACCTCAGTGTTAACCGGGCTTTAGCCCCGTGGCGCCGCGCCAACCATAATTAGAGAACGTGGGTAAATTTTGAGATTTATGTTCACCTCCTTCTTTTTCTTCTTATTATTATTATTCTAACGTTCAATTCTTAAAATCGATATCCCAATCCATATTTTTTCTGTCTAAGCACACGCCCGGGAAAAATCGCCCTTTTTTCCTGCTCTATTCTTAGAGCATTTTTCAGAACTAGTATTTTATTTTTAATGCTTTATTCTAAATAAACGATTTGATGTATTTTAAGTGCAGTTAAATTTTGGCACGTGTGCCTGTCGTTTGTTTTTTAATCGCTCATCAGGCGTACATATTTACTGTTGTTTGGCGGAAAAAATTTCATGGAATACCCACGCAATATTCTTGCTAATATCTCGACAACCACTGAAAATTAATTTTTTTAATACATTTTTTACTCAGCGAAAACTGACGCATCGATTGATACCAAAATCCAAGCGAAAACAATACACCATGAATTAGTATACAGCACCTTTATATATAAGTTTTGTCGCGAGTGCGCATATTTTTTTCTACAAACTATACTGTAGTTTATGCTTTTTGCTGCTGAAAAAACAAAACAAGTATCAATTTTTTTATTTATGTACAATTATAATCATATATTTTTGACAATATTGTATCACATAACTTTTATATTAAGGCAACGAATATGTATCATGCATTTGTTAGCGATAATTTACAAGAATCAATTGCAAAAATGTAACGATTTCATTTTTTTACAGTTCAGAATCTTTCTTTTTCAGTACTTCCTATTTCGCTTTCTTCATCTGGTTCAACACTTGTTGTTAGTCGCTTGCAAGTCATTAAAGCTACCGCAAGCAACAGAAGTAGAATCATCATTAAGACTGCAGTTTTTACAAATATTACCATAATCATTACGGATGTCGTCAGCTCGTAAAATGCCATTAAAATTTTTCCTGATTGTACTGCAGAATTGACAGGGCTTATTTTTATATGTTATAGTAAATTTGACAATAAACCACAAAAATGGAACAGATTCTTTTTTAAAACAACAGCAGTTGAGAATCAAAAGTTGTTGCAGGCAAAGTAAATGCACTCAATGCGGAACAACAAATAAATATACTTGAAAACTCTTTTTTTATTCAACCTTTCAAGGCAAGCCGCAATACTATAACTATGACTAATATGTAGAACCGAGCTCTTAAATACCCAAAAGAGCTAATTCGGCGTTTAATTTTTTGTACCCCCGCAAACAATTAAGATTTTAAACAACTCACACCCCCGGTATTCTTTTCTTTTATGGTCATCGAACAATTTGAATAGCAGAAAACTAGTAAATTAATTTAAATGTCAATATAATTGAAGAAAGCCACTTTAATTAATGAACCTTATTAATCAGTTCCAACGGCGTTTAATCCCGACCACGCGTTAATAAATACACACTGTAGCCCACTTCTTTTGAAATAAAAGCTTAGTAATCTATGTTTAGTGATCACACGTTTCAATATAACACTTATTCGATAAAAATGATGGAATTAAAATTTTGTATAGTATTAGTTGCATAATCTATTATTGTAAATTTATTGAGTATATTACTTTTCAAATATTTAAATATTTCAAATATCCACAATATTACTTTTCAAAAAATTTAACTTTTACCACTTGACTCTTTACGGCCTTTTTCTCAATAACTCAAAAAATATTTTAAACTAATACTTTAGCTGTAAAGCTTTTTTTAAGATTTGTTACCTATTTTTGATGTTATAGTAATAAAAACAAACGGAAGATGCTCAAAAAAATTGTTTAATATGGTTTTATTTGTTTCTTTTTATATCAATGTAAAAATTGTCTGTTTTAAAAATTGTTAGAATGTTTCTTTTTTAATAACAAATACTAAAAAAACGCATAGTAGACTGTTTTTTGCCCGAACGATAATTTTCTTGTATTATATGTTTCGAGGAGATGAGGGTTAAATTTTCCCGAATATTTTTTTCCTAAACTTCGTGTTTTCGGCCAAAAAACCGGAGGTATTTTTACGACAAACGCAACAGTTTAACAAATACTGCCCCAATATTAATAGTCCATAGAAAGTTTTTTTGTAGGAAGACATTATTTGTAGTGATGTGACCCGGAGCTCCGAATTCCGGAGGGAAACTCAGCTTTTCGGAGCAAACCCCAGTGTTCCGCCCTATTTTTGTACTAATTTCATGAATAATTTAAGAGCGATGCCATATATTATTTTGTCAAAATTTTTATGCAAATTAATTTTTTTTTCAAACCTTAATTAATACGCTAGAAATAGTCTTAAAAATTCAAATAGAGTAACTTTAAATGTATTTCAATATTAAATAAGTTTGAAATCCTCCATTTAATAGACGTAGCTCCGGAGAATGATATTGGAGGATAGGGACATTACTAATTATTTGTTACTTAAATTAATATATCCATTGAGCAATCTTTCAGGTGCAGAATCACGAAAAAACGTTTTGGAATGTCGTGCATACCTAGTGATCGACCGGGGCAGAATTATTGCTGATGCCGCGGTAGAGAAATTTTAATTTGCCGGGGCCGGGGCCGGGGTCGGGGTAGAAAATTTTGCCCCGGCCGGGGCCGGGGCCAGGGCAGGCTAAAAATTTAGGAGAATTCGCAATTTTGGTCGGTTTTTTTTCAAAATTCTAAGTTTTTACTGTAAATTATTTGTTTTAGGTAATTAATAGTCATATTTTAGAATTTAAGCACTTGTGTATACAAAGTTTTTCCAAGCAGAACAAAAAAATATTTGAATATTTCGATTTTTTTAAACATAAATTATTATTATAATTAGTATACACTACGGTTGTAAAAAATAATAATTTTTGATTATTTTCAGAAAAAGTAAAAAGTAATTTTAAAAATATTTAGTTTAAGTAAAGTAAGAGTAAAAGTAATTTGTGATATTTTAATTTAAGTAAAGTAAAAATAAAAGTAATGGTCGAAATTATATTTAAGTAAAGTAAAAGGAAGACCTATTTTTTAAGTAAAATGAAAAGTAAAATTATAATAAAGTAATTTTGCAATAGAGCAAAACGTCGAGTTTTGGAGCTCCAGAGCTCCGTTCCAAAATATTTTGTTATATCTTCATTTTAATAAGTTTTTTCGTCTAAGTAAATGGCGTTTAGCGTGTTCGCGGTTAAAAAAAACTTTCTTCTGAGAATCTGAGACTCATTTTACAACAAGCCCATAGGAAATCTTTTAAAATTAATTTAAGTATTTGTATAGGAAAAATCCGAGTAAGAGTAAAAGTAAGAGTAAGTGAAATTTAACCCGTTGGTATTTATTCCGCTGCAAATCCGAAGAAAGGATTTCACGCCACTGCTGCTCAATGTTAAATCTTAGTCAACGATCGTCGAGAGCCACAGAGTTTCACAAACTGCAGCACTGACGCAATATATCTTTTGCAGATTTGCAGCGATTTTTGGACGAAAAAATCCCAAAGGGTTAAAAATCGAGTAAAAGGAAAAGTAATAAAAAATTCGTTAGTTTAAGTAAAAGTAAATGTAACTTTTTACAACAGTAGTATACATTTTACGTAAGTATTAGAAATATATTCAAGTTTAAAGCATAATATTATACTTAATCTCACTACCCATTTTTATAACTTTTAAAGAATGCTCTACATATAGAACAGGAGTTAAAGCATTTTTATACAGGGAGTATGTTTTGATTAAAAAACCAAAACGTGTTAAAGGAACCAAAATCAAAATTGGATACCTATATAAAAAAATTATTTGAAAATAGCGAAATTTCTTTTTATTACAATAAATGAAATATGTTGATATGGTAGAAATGTAACTCTAATTCTAAAAAATGTTCTAAAATGTCAAGAATATTATTTTGAAGAAACATTTTTTTAGAACTTCACTTACATGAATCTATTCAAGATTTTTTGGTCTATAAACATACAGGAGGGGTTAAAACGCACCTTTTTATTTTAAATTGTTAGAACATTTTTAAAGCTTTATTACCACTTTTTTAAATTAAAAAATACTTTTTAAATTGTAAAAGGTAAAATAATTAAATTATTGCGAAGACAAGCGACTATGTTCGCTTTCTAGCTTGTTTCAAGTTGTTAGTTTTAGTAGTTTTAATTCTCTAACTTATTTTTTTAGCCAAAAATCATAAAATTAATGTCACGCGAACTTTTACAATGAAATTGTTTTTGTAATTTTGCGCTACTTTTTGTAATTTCTGGAGATTTATCAAATTCATAAGGCCCTAGAAAATGTCCATTTATACATTAAGTTTTTGAATCAAGTTCTGCAAAAAAAAAACGCAACATTACTAACGCACGCGACTTTCTGTGTATATACCACTGATTTCTTACGCAGAGATTTTTCTTGCTGTTAATACCCTTTTTTTCACGCAAAAGTGGAAGAAAAGTTCCCATATGCACTGCAAAACACTACTTTGTTAAAAATTGCGTTAAAAATTAATTTAAAAAAACCAACAATGTGCCTATGAAATAGAAGAAAATGGCGGGTTTTCAGTATTAAAGTCGCACAAATTCGAATTATTAGCAAACTTTTTTGTTTAAAAATAAGGTTTTCACCATTTTTGGGTTATATGTGTTTACTTTTATTAAAAATATAATTATAAAAAACTAAAACTAAATTAGCTAAATTAGCAATTTTTTTAAAATTAAACTAAATTACCAAATTTTTTAAAATAAAAGCTCAAAGATAATTTTTACTGGAATTTCTATTTATACCTAGCACTTTTACTGGTATTCATAAAATTTTGGACCGGGTTTATATGAACTGGGTCTGTAACTTTTGGCAAGTAAACTCTGGACTGGGTGGTACACCTTCTAGACTGTGCCCAGTATTTAATATCGTTAATTTTCGACACGTATTAATTGATTTTTTAAGCAAATTTTGTTTGAAACCTTTTTCCAACATAAATACAAACAGTTCGTACCAATTTCTTGTTAAAAAATTTAAGTTTGGTGTCTTTTGGGCTGTATAAAAATATAAAACTCGCTAAATAAAGTGGACTGACTCCGCACGGTTTTCCTACCAAAACAAGCGGACCCAGTCCGAATAGACCCTACCCAAAATTCATGAATACCAGTGTAGTTTCAGCAATAAATTTAAAAATGCTAAAATAAAAACAAGAAATCAACTTGAATTTTTTTTATTGAAAAAATGTATTTACATCACTAAATTTTGAAACAGTTTCAATAACACATAAAAATAAAAGTAAGAATATAATATAATCCAAACAAATGTCCAGTTGTACGATTTACTTTCATAGAAAAACTCACACATGAGCGAATTTAATAGGAAATATTTACGATACCTGCTAATTTTTTTCTACGCAGCAATTTTGTAAACATGTTGAAAAAACGAATTTCTTGTACAAAATATCACTGTACAAGAAAATTTTTAGGTATGTGCACAGAAATTAGCTTGCCCCAAAAAGTAAGACGTTCATTAATTTTTTTTAAAATTTTAGCTAAAAAATTTACTGTACACGTAAGCCAAAACTTCTTTTAGGGTTATATATTTTTGATATAAACAATAATATTATAATAACTCTAATATTTATTGTATACGTCTCATGAAATAGACTTTATAATGTCAAACCCTAATCTTGCAAATAAAATCTACAAAATGGTTTTAATGCTCAAAAAGTATTCAAATTCTTAGAATAATGACTCATGATTAAAATAAAGAATCTTATTAAAATAGAGTTTTAATAAAATCTTGAAATATAAATAATAAATATCCTCCTCTATTGAAGCGATTACATTAGCTTTTTAAATAAAATTTTATATATTTATCACTTTTTGATTTTCTGAGAAAGTGCTTTTAAAATTTTGTATTCTTAGGGGTCCTTACCCCGGTTCGCCCCGGTTGATTTGACAGCTAAATTGCTGGGGTCGGGG
>JASAMX010010074.1:0-99523 GCA_030248175.1 Microlaimidae sp. YZB2_3 | reverse complement strand
GTCAAAAAAATTATTTTCAGCCCCGGTTTAGCATCTTTATACCAGAATAGCTTTTTATTCAATAAAATGTAGTATTATCTTTTAAAAACTATTATATTAAACCTTTAATGGTTTAAAAGATTTTTGCTTTAAACCATACATGGGCACGGGGGAGGGAAGGGGGTTGGGGGGGGTTAACCCCCCCCCCCCAAATTCTGAGAAGGGCGGTTTAACCCCCCCCCACTCAGAAGTGGGGGGGGGGAGAAAAGGTTAACCCATCCCCCAATTTTGGAAAAATGAAGAAAAAAAATGTCTTTAAAATGACTTTTAACTGCCTCCAAACTTAAGTTTTGAGGTCAAAATGAATGTTTTAAGCAATAAAAAGCTCAAAAAAGCAATAAAAAGGGCTTTTTGACCTAAAATTAGCGTTTTTTACCTATTTTTCCTTCAACATCGAAAAACGATATGGGTAAAATGCACTTCAGAAAAAAAACGATATGGGTATTTTGCGTTTTTCGGATTTTAACCCCCCCCCCCCTAATTTGGGGTTTACCCCCCCCCCACTCCGGACCAACTTGCCCATGTATGCTTTGAACATTGGACCCCACCTGACCCGCTATAGTTTTAAAAATCTTTCACCCCTGGTTGACCCCCCCCCCTTAGAAAGCTAGAGGGGTTCGAGGTTCGCCCCCCCCCAAGGACCGTCCCGTAGATATTGATATCAGTGGCGTGCCCAGGGGAAGGGCGGGGGGTGATCGCCTCCCCCCTGAAATTTTTTGTAAAGAGGTAACGTTTTTTTGGGAGAATTTTGGGAGAAAATTTTTATGCTCTAATATTAATACAAAAACTTTCCTGATGTCTTCTAAAAGCGTATTAATAGTCAAAAAACCAAATTTTTCCCGCTTCGCGGGTAGTTTACTTTGACAATTTATATTAGTTTTGGATTTCAAATCAATTATGCCCTTCAATAGTTAAGGAATTTATGTTAAATAAAACTAATATAAACACTATTAACCTTTTATTAACGTTTTAAATACACGTTTTGATTGTAAAGGGATAAAATAACCCTAAATTTTGTAATAAACATCATCTGAAATTAAAACTTCAAGTGTATTTTAGCGCCTTAAATTGAAAATTTTTCCCCCAGGGGGCATTCTGCTCCTCGAACCCCACTGACAAGGGATCTGCCCCTTGACCCCGCTGGGGGGCTCTTACCTCCCAGACCCCCATTTCTGGGGGGCTGTCGCCCCCAGACCCCTCTTCAAGGTTAGTATTTACCCCCCCCCCCAACGCCGACCGCCCCCCTGAAATGAAATCCTGGGCACGCCACTGTTTGAAATGTCATTCACCCGGGGTAAATACTACCCCCCTAGCTTTGGTAACCGTGTTCATCTATGGGAGGACCTAAACCTGTGCACGCCCCTATTTTGGAATTGCCCTCCAGGTAAAACCCCCCGGAGGCGCAGTGCACACGTCTGGGGACCAGATTTCAAATTCTAGAAGGGTCAGTGTAAAAAATTGGAAATTTAGGAGATGACCCTAAGACTTTTCTAGTGGAAGCTCCCAAAATTTTCAGGCTAAAGGGGGATTGCTAACCAGACTCTACCCCTATTAGGGCCGTAGCTAGGATTTCAATTGAGGGGGGATTTTTGGCAAGGTGCTTTATAGAAGCAAACAAGGGGGTCTGGGGGGGCGGGAGCCCCCAGCGGGGTCAAGGGGCGGAGCCCCTTGTCAGGGGGGTCCGGGGCGCAGAATGCCCCTGGGGTGGGAAATTTTTTAATTTTAAGCTCTTATAAGGCACCAGGAAACCTAAATTTAAGTACCTAATCTTTATTTATTTTCTTTCTTTTTTTTAATAAATACAACAAAATAAAATAATAAAACTAAATAGTTTATTTTATTACTATTTTAATTAAAAAAGAACAAACGTTTTCTAAAAATAAAAAAATCTTTATTTAATTTTAGTTGTTTTTATAGTAAATGCTTAAGTTATTAATATCCAAAGTTTAAGTGAGTAGGTAAGTAATTGAAGAAGATAGTATTAAAGTGAGTAACCAAAGCATTTACAATAAAAAATCCTAAGAAAACCGCTTTTTTATACCAAAAAAGTGGTTGTTTGCTGCTCTTTGATACTGCCGCTTTTATGCAAATATTTATACAAAATAAAATACAATATTTTTAAACTCACTGCACTAATGTTTTGAAATATAAATAATACCTTTTTTATAACTAAAGGCTTTCATCATGAACCTAAATCACTCTAAATAATGCATTTTAGATAGCTTTAATACATTGCAGAGTGATTTGGAAAAAAAATTTTTTTTCTCTAATTTTTTAAAAAAACCAAAGGGTGGACCTTACAAAATTTTTTGCCTTCCCAGATTTTGAGGGGCGATTAATCCCCCGAACCCCCCCCCCTCCTGGCTACGGACAGGTCACCGAAGAGGGGGGTCAGGGGGGCACCCCCCCCCCCCCCCTACGGCCTCTTAGACCTACCCCCACCTAAGGCCCAGGTATTGACCCCTCCCCCCCTCCTTCGACCCCTTGAACCCCTGACCCCCCCCCTAAGGCCCATTTTCGACCACCCCCACCCACCAGACAATCCCAAAAAATGCTTAAAAAATGGTCAAATTTTGTCAAAAAATTGTCAATTTTGGTCAAAAAAATGGTAAAAACACCCCCCAAGCACCCCCGGGTGCTTTTTTGCAAAAAAAACACCCCGGGGTGTGACCCCCCCCAGGAGGTCAATAACCTCCACACCCCGGGGGGTGGACCCCCCCCCGGAGCCGTCGAAGGTCGGTGACCTATGGCTACGGATTTGCCTACCCCCCTACTCTACCTCTACCCCTACTCTTCTCATGTAGGGTAGTGCATTTAATTTCGGCACTTTTTTGTTTTTCCGATGTAACTTTTTACTGTATGGCCCGATTTTTATGTTTGATAGCTCATTTTGAAGCTTTCATCATGATACCAAAAATATATAATATACCGAAAAATGTGCAACTCCTATATAAAAAAAGTACAGAAAAGGTGGCCTTTATAATGAGCCTCTCCATTTAAATGACACTCTCCACTATAATGGCATAATCAGAACATTTTAATTCGGGCGAGTTAAAATGGAGAGGAAGCTATTATAATAGCCATTTATTGACTTAATTTCACTTCATATATACTCACAAGTCTAATACTGTCCGGGCCGCACGAGTTTCCCCATGCTGGTTTAATACTGTCCAACACGCAGAAACTTGTGCGGCCCGGACAGTATTAGACTTGTGAGTATATATGAAGTGAAATTAAGTCAATAAATGGCTATTATAATAGCTTCCTCTCCATTTTAACTCGCCGAATTAAAATGGCTACTATGCCATTATAGTGGAGAGTGTCATTTAAATGGAGAGGCTCATAATAAAGGCCACCTTTTCTGTACTTTTTTTATATAGGAGTTGCACATTTTTCGGTATATTATATACTTTTGATGATACTGCGTTGCGTCACAAAAGTTTCACTGTACAAAAGTATTTTTTTTACTTAACTAAATCAGTTTTTAAAAAAATAGAAAATTGCCAAAATTAAATATGTGCATTTAATTTCAGCACTTTACAAACAATCGTTTATTTCTTAGTAAAAAAAAATCATGATTTTCAAAAATTTAAAAGCCTATCATTATCTTCAGACAGTTTTCTTTAATTTAAACTTCTAATTGTTGTTTAACAACTGGCAAAAAGTTACAGCTAAAATGCAAAATGGTATCAAAATGAGCAAAATTTGGGGAAAAAATGCATTTAATTTAGGCACTTTTTAAAAGGATCCTCTTAATCGAGTTTAAGTGCAGTGCTATGACCACTACACATTTCAACGTTGTCTTTTAACTATTTACAACTACAATTTAACACCGGACCACTTAATTCAATCCGTTTTTACCTACAGCATATGAGTGCCGAAATTACACTATTTTATTTTATAACGATTGCTCACTACAGACGCAATGTAGAACCACGGGGACTAAAAATTCGGAAAATAGACTAAATTTTACCAGGACAGTTTAATTTTTAAACCAATTTATTTCGTAATCATGAAATGCCCATGTTCTAAAAACGAGTAACAAATTTATTTTTTATAAATCACATAATTTCACATAAAAATATCATAACATAACAAATAAAAAGCTCACGACAGTCATCTACATCTAATTAGCTCTCATTTGAGCTATCAAACGTTGTATTCCGTCCAGGATTACCAAAGATATAGTCCAAAATCAAAAATGCCCAATTGGGAAAAGTGCCAAAATTAAATGCACTACCCTATGTACCGGTATGTTTTTCTTACTCACAAATACCATTCTTTAATTGTACTAAAAAACTGCTAAAAACTTACTCCTTGCAAGTGCTGTGCTGGCCCTGGTCTCATAATCTTAAATATTGGTGATTGATTTTTTTGATGATTTCCATGCGATTTTTTTTTTTCAATTAGTTTGTTACTTTTTTAATCTAAAACAGCAATTTTATTTCAGATTACCAAAAATATAAATCAATTCAAAATTTCATTTACAGGAATTTTTCAGGAAGTGTTTTGTAGAGGTTAAAATATGAACTGGGGGCAAAAGTATTTTTTTACGAAATTCGGTTTATTGACAGAGGCAGGGTTTCCAGATTTTTTTTAAAAAAAACCCCAAAACAGCCAAAAAAAAACCCCAAAAAACCCTAAAATTCAGAAAAAAACCCCCAAAAAAAACCCCATACCAAAAACATAAAAATTGGCCTAAAACCTTGCAAAAAATCAACTTTTCCAGATATTTTTTTCAAAAAAAACCCTAAAAAACCCCATTCAAAAACAAATTTTGAAATTGTATTTTAAACTCTAAAAACAACCATTTTGTTTAATTAACTTTTACAAAAAAAACCCCAAAAAAACCCTATACAAATTTATTAACGATAGATAGCAAAACACATAAATTACATGAAATATTTAGTTAATTAAAAACAAAATATTATAATCTGATTAAATTAATTAAAGCAGATTCTTTTCAAAAAGAACAACTTTAAACTCAAAATTTTGCACCCCCGGGTCAACCCTCCCTATAAAGCTAGGGGGGACCCCCTCTCAGAATTCAAAATTGGATTTACCCCAGGCAAGAATATATAACACAAGAGAATGTCCGACTGTACACTAAATTTTTGACCAAAATTTTGCGAGAAAAATCGCACTTTTGAATTTGTGTGCGACTTTTCTCGCAAAAATCCGCCATTTTCTGCTATTTTTTCCGCGCTGCGATTTTTAACACAGTGTTAGTTTTCTCGCAGTGGGAGGGAACTGCGACTTTTTTCGCACTCTATGCTGCTTTATTCGCACTGCGATTATTTTCGCACTGCGAGTCTGGCCGCGCAACAAAAAAAATACAGACGCTGGTAGTCATTTTCAATGGAGTAAAACACTTTGAAACTTGTTTTATTTAATTTTAAAACGTTGGAAAGTTACTTTATTTTATTAAAACTAAAAAGTTTTAACATCTTAAGGTAAAAAAAACGACTTTTACTCATTTAAACACAAAATTTTTGCTCCGCTTTGTTTTTATTTTTTTTGTTGTGCAGCTCAACTCGCAGTGCGAAAATAATCGCAGTGCGAATAAAGCAGCATAGAGTGCGAAAGAAGTCGCAGTCCCCACTGCGAGAAAACTAACACTGTGTAAAAAATCGCAGCGCGGGAAAACTTGCAGAAAATGGCGGATTTTTGCGAGAAAAGTCGCACACAAATTTGAAAGTGCGACTTTTCTCGCAAAATTTTGGTCAACAATTTAGTGTACAGTCGGACATTCTCTTGTGTTATATATTCTTGCCCCAGGTAACCACCCCCCTAGCTTCCCTTAGGCTACAAAACATCATTTATTTCCTTTATTAGTAGTTTAATCCGTTTTTAATGCCCGAAAATGGAACACATATTTAAAGTTGACCTAGAGAAACATATTTTTCACCACTTTTTATCAAGTGAGTTTTTAAACCCATTTTTGATGGGACTTGCACCGTATGATGGGACTTGCACCGTCAAATATAGTTTAAAAAAGTATGCTATATGTTGTATTTAACGTTAATTATATTGAATTATATTAAGAATATTATAAGTATTTTAAAAATTAAAAACAATAAATGTTTGTTATAAAAAAATATTTTAACTGCGCAGTTAGTTAGGGCCGGAATTCACACAGGGATAATCCTCGGGCTAGCTCGGTGTTACAAATTACAGTAGGTTTCCATATTACAAATTACAGTAGGTTTCCGTATACCTGGGGCTAAGTGTGTTAAAATTTCATTAAACGATAAGAAAAGATATAAAAAGCCAAATTTCATAGAATTAATTATATAAAAAACGATAAACTTTTAAATCTCAATCAAATAATTGCAAATTTGTGTAAAAAGTCGCAGGGCAGAACAAAATATTGTAAATATATGTTAAACAAGAAATTTTTCAAACAAAAAAAATAAAATTAGCTGGGAAACCTACTGTAATTTGTCCGGATTAATTAACACCGTGCTAGCACCCAAAAAAACCGTAGTTTACACGTTGTATACACCGAATACCCCGCTATGTGACAGGGTTGCCAGGTCTAAAAATGAAAAAGGGGCTATTTTTCGGACAAAAAGGGGCAAAAGGGGCTATCGAAATTGTCGAAAAATGCCAAAATTTGAAAAAGGGGCTATTTTTGGAGTAAAAAGGGGCTATTTTTAAAAACTATCGATTTTTGTTAAATAAAGGCAAAAATATAGATTACACACATATTTCATTGTTTTCTAAACTATTTAAAGCAGTATTTAAGCAATTCAAATGCTTATAACTTCAATATTAATCAATTAAACACAATAAAAATATTTTTATTGCATAAAAACACATTTTTAAATTGAACATTTCAAATGCAACATGCAAAATGCAAAAAAAATGCAACATCAAAAAAATAATAAGTAACAAGTTAGAGTTTTAGAGTTATTAACGGTTTTTGGCGGTCCGGCGGTGTGGGTTTTACCCCATTGATTTTCGTCCGTCCGCTCAGTCGATGTGGGTTTTACGCCTCCCCAAAAGCCAAATGTACGTTATTCTGAAAGATCTTAGCAAAACTTAAAAATTATTATGATAAATTTTTATTTTTATTATTTAATGTTGTATTTTTTGAAACAAATTGTAAAATAAAAAAAACCGCCACTTGCTTTTAAATTTATAATTATTGGAAATTTGTATAAATGAATTTAAACAAAAATGATAATGTTACATTTTATTTAACAAACTGAGACAGCCATTACATCAATAGATTGGAAAAATAAAGCGAAGTTTTGCGCAGAGCGAAACGATATCTGATAGTGAAGGAAAGCGAAGCGAAGATTAGAAAAGACAAAAAAAAAGTAAAAAAAATCTTTGAAACAAAAAAAATGTATCGGGCAAAGTCCCAACTGAGGAAAGTCCCAACGTGGAAAGTCCCAACCAATCGATGAATCTCCCAACAGTTCAAATATTAGAAATACGTTTGCAAAACCGGTGTTAAACACGATAATTTTAAACAACCGAAAATAAATAAATGCATTAAATGAATGATAAATGGAATTATGCAATTTTGTAAACGTACTTTCAAAAATGCAAGTTTCCACCCCAATGATAATTTTTTTTTGATTTTTGGGTTTTGCTTAGGCTTAGGAAAAAATAAAGTTTTTACTCTTCAGTTTAAAAAGCATCATTATTTAATGATGCTTTTTAAACTGAAGAGTAAAAACTTTATTTTTTTACCATAATACAATTTTGCTTGATTTTTAGGTTTTGCTTAGGCTTAGGTACTCAGTTTTTTGAATAAAGAATTTAATAAAAGTTTACCATGATAAAAATTTTGTTAGATTTTTGGCTTTTGCTTAGGCTTAGATAAAAAAGGTTTTCAATAGATTGTTTTATTCGAAAAATAGGAAAAACTTGTCTTTTGAAAAGTGCGTTTACAAAATCACATCCAAAAAACGAGTTTTCCGTATTTAATGCTATATTTTTATTAATTATAGTGTTAATTGACTTAAAAATAAAATGGTGTTTGTTGCAAACGTATTTTTTGATTCTGTTGGGACTTTCCACAAACTGTTGGGAGATTCCACAGTTGGGAGATTCACCCTTTTTGTTGGGAGATTGCTCGGAACCGAATTTCCAGGTATCGGGCAAAGTCCCAACTGAGGAAAGTCCCAACGTGGAAAGTCCCAACCAATCGATGAATCTCCCAACAGTTCAAATATTAGAAATACGTTTGCAAAACCGGTGTTAAACACGATAATTTTAAACAACCGAAAATAAATAAATGCATTAAATGAATGATAAATGGAATTATGCAATTTTGTAAACGTCTTTCAAAAAATGCAAGTTTCCATCCAAATGAGATTTTTTTTTTGATTTTTGAGTTTTGCTTAGGCTTAGGAAAAAATAAAGTTTTTACACTTCAGTTTAAAAACCATCATTAAATACAAATTTACCATAATACAATTTTGCTTGATTTTTAGGTTTTGCTTAGGCTTAGGTACTCAGTTTTTTGAACAAAGAATTTAATGCTATATTTTTATTAATTATAGTGTTAATTGACTAAAAAATAAAATGGTGTTTGTTGCAAACGTATTTTTTTATTCTGTTGGGACTTTCCACAAACTGTTGGGAGATTCCACAGTTGGGAGATTCACCCTTTTTGTTGGGAGATTGCTCGGAACCAATTTCCAGCAGCAGCATGAATAATAGTACTAAACAACCATCTAAAAGTGTACAATATCACCAGCAGTGATCATTTTCTCAAAGATTTTGGACAATTTTCGTTGTTTTTTTTATTTTTGAAGCTGACCCAAAAAGGACCATAAAAGGGCCTATTTTTGGGAGAAGGGGCTAAAAAAGGGGCTAAGGGCTATTTTCAAATTTTAGGGGCTATCGGCCCAAAAAAGGGGCTAAAAATAGCCCCAAAGGGGCTAACCTGGCAACCCTGCTATGTGAATTCCGGCAGTTAGTAATCCGAGGCGCAAGGCGCGCAAGTATTTTTAGTCGTACGCCTCAAAATTCGCAAAAGGCACAAGTTTGGCTTGGTGTGAAAAAAGAAGGGAAAATATACACAAATCAAATCAAATTTAAAATCCTACCGTACCTATAAGTCTTGAATGGAAAATTTTAATAAGGCTTATGTTTTTAGTTCTCAAAACTGAAAGAACAACTATTATTGCATATTATCTTATAAAAAATGATATGGAGTCTTAAAAGTGATTTTGGCTGGAAACGTATTTTTTTAAGCTGGCAGTTCTTTTTAGTCAACGAGACAAAAAAAGGAAACAAAAATTTAAAAGCCCTAAAATCAATTTTCAAAATTTTATTCGCGTTTCGCTTTGCTCTTCGCGCAAAGGTTTCGAACTTATTAAATGTTAATTATTGATAATAATATAATAGTGTAATGATTTTACCATGGTTTATATTTAGGTAATACAGTTTATTTTATCTTAACTCTGAAAAATTCAATTTAAATTACAATTTTAAAAAATTGATTAAAACATAAAACTACTATAATTTAATTAAGTTTAAAAATTTATCAACAATTGTGTCCATAAAATTAAAACCCAGCAAACGAGAGGTGTTAAGGTAGAATTTAGCCCATTTAACTTAACTCAAAATAAAATAGAATCAAAATATGAGTAATTTTAAACGGCTAACTCGGTTTTACTCGACTTATTGTACTCGACTTTTATTTTTAAGGTTAAGCTTACGCGTTACTAAGCCTAAGCAAAGCCAAAAAAAGAACCTAAACTTTTTGGCGCAGCTATTTATTAAAGTTTAGGTTGTTTTTTAGGCTTCGCTTAGGCTTAGGAACGCATATGCTTAACCTTAAAAATAAAAGTCGCGTAAAAAAGTCGAGTAAAACCGAGTTAGCCTTTTAAACGCAAGAAAAATGTAAAAAAAACCAGAATTTTTAAACCATAGCAAACCAAAATTGTTTATTAATTATTCACCATAAGTGAGCACGGTCTCAGAATCCCCAGAATATCTGGATCCCCAAGAATTTCCGATAGAAACATGTTTTATTATTTAAATTGTACTAATTCTCAAATTGGATTTAAAAAAACGAAACATTGTTTTAATTATTACTTTTAATAATATTACAAAACATACAAAAACGTGACGTATAAGTTTTGTCACTTTGTTTTATGCAAATTTAAATAAAACTAAAAAAATGGTTTTGGTGGAGAACAGAAAAAAGACCATTGTGTGTTTTACAATTTACACCCGCGCCTAAAAATACTTGTGCGCCTTGCGCCTCGGATTACTAACTGCCTGAATTCCGGCCTAGGTTTGTCTAAATTGTTTTCCAACTGTCCAAATTAACCAGCAGAAGTAATATTTATTAATTCACTAGCATTTTGGAGAAAATTTTTGTGGATTTAAGACTGTTTTTAACCAAATATGACATAATTTAGATATTTAAAAAATTTCGTTCAAACTAAAAAAAAACCCCAAATTCAGAGAAAAAAACCCCAAAAAACCCTATTTGGTTTTTTTTAAAAAAAAAACTCAATCGCTTGAAAAAAAAACCCTAAAGTTAGGGAGAAAAACCCCAACCTGGAAACACTGGACAGAGGTAGGCGACATGACAGAAAAGTTGGCTACGTCGCATTTCCCCAGAAAAATAGTCTCGATTCCCCATAAGAGTCTCGATTCCCCAGACATTCCTATTTCCCCAGAACCCATTCCCATTTCCCCAGAAGCCATTCCCATTTCCCCAGAAGCCGTTCCTATTTCCCCAGAAGCCATTCCCATTTCCCCAGTAAGCAGTCGCAATTCCCCAGTAAGAAAATCCCTAGAAAAGGTCTCGATTCCCCAGATAAATTTAGCAGTAACAGAAGGTTCCAGGAAATTTCGTCTTTTACATTACGTTTTTCAACATCTCGTCTTCTACAACTCGTCTTGGAAAAGCTCGTCTTTTAAACATCTTGTTTTTGGAAAACTCGTCTTTTGGATGCGATTTTGTAAACATACTTTTTAAAAGACAAGTTTCTCGTATTTTGCGACTTAAGTTGAACAATGGATTGAAAACTTTTTTCCTAAGTCTAAGCAAAACCTTAAAATCAAGCTAAATATTACCATGATAAACTTTTATATTTAATGATTTGTTTCAAAAAACTGCGAGCCTAAGCCTAAGCGAAACCTAATAATTAAGCAAAACTTTGTATTTAATAGTGTGCTTTTTGAATTAAAAAGTGAAAACTTTTTTCTTGTGTTAAATGTTTTATTAATTGTATTAAGCACAATTTATGATAATTATGCTTGTTTTATTCCTTATGCTTTATTTTAGTATTGCAAAAGCCCTGAAATATTGTTTAGCAATAAAATTTAGGAAGAACTTGAAAAAAATACTTAGAAGCAATAAAAACCAGCTAGTATAACAATAAAACAAAAGTTAAACCAAAAATAGTAAAAAAAGTGTTAAAGAAAAACAATGATTCTGAATATGCAACGCCAACTTTATAAGATGTGTTTCTGGGGAATCGAGACCGCTTTCTGGGGAATCGAGACCGCGTTCTGGGGAATCGAAACCGCTTTCTGGGGAATCGAGACCGCGTTCTGGGGAATCGAGACCGCGTTCTGGGGAATTGGGAAATCGTTATGGGGAATTAGGACTAAAAATTTTCTGGGGAAATAGGACTACTGGGGAATTGCGACTGACCCGAAAAGTTGAGGACATTTGATAAGCAGTCGTCCCATAAACACAGGTGTTATACCTTGGGATGGCAGTGGTACTTAGGGTTTCTTGTTTTGCATATAGCATAGGATCCTGCTATGTTAGTGTTCGCATTAAGTGCTACACGACAATATATTTCACTATGTTGAACTGTTTTATTATATCAGTTTGTGTTTAGATTTTTTAACTAGATATAAATATATTTAGATTTTGTTTGTTTAAATATATTTAGATTTTTTGATTAAACATCACAATAGTTAGAAAATATCACTAAAATAGTACTTTCGTGAACAATAATGTCAAATTACCAAAAAGTTAATTTTTGTGATTTAAAACCAATTTCAAAGCTTCATGGATTTTATTGGTTGTAAAACTAATAAAAATTTAAAAATTAATTTCACAAAAGGCCATTCCAAACTTTTAAATAGGAGCATTTTCTGTAATTAAAACAATAAAAAAAGTGGAAATTAAGCACGCAAATAATGACGTACCTACAAAGCGGTAACATTTGAAACCGTAAAATGTATAAGTCGGCCGCTGTTTCAATTTTTCTTCTGCATCTTATTGTCGCCAGTTTTCAGTGAACCCTCTTCCCAAAAAAAACCTTTATGCTGAACTAGTCTATACGTTTGCTATTTTTTTGCATTATGAATGTTTTAGTTTGAATAAAAACTTCAAAGGTTTTTTTAGTATTTTTTTGCAAAAAAGCCAAAGTATTTAATTGGTATTTTTTAAATATTTATTTACTTAAAAATTTAGGAAATTATTTTAATAGTATTCAATTCGATGCGATTATTATCACGGTTATTTTATTAGTATTTTATTTAATTATAAAATTAATATTTTTTAGCCCCTACATAGGTGTAACAGTTTATTTTAATTTTTTTGTGAGGTTTGAAAGTTTTAATTTTCAATCACAATTTTGTTTTTGCGAGGATCTAATACCAGAAAAACTTTACAAAAAAAGTTTTTTATAATGTGTAACGGTCCAAAATAAATCGACCAAAACAGCCCTAAAAAAATGGTCGCCCAAATTTTTTTCATTCAACAAAAATATAATTATTTGCCGAGGTCCCGAGATTCGGTTAAGGGCAGCTACAAAATAATTAGTTTATTATTAAGGGTTTACTTTTATTAATTCCCACGGATTTTATGGCCCAAAAACTGCTGCAAATCAGCAGAGGGTATTTCGCCCCGCAGAGCTGACGTGTTAATTCTGCGTCCCAAAGCGGGCAGACGAGAGAAGTTTAACACAAATAACACCTGTCGATTGGCAGGGAGGAGAACTCAAAAGGATTATAGGTTAAAATTTTTTCATTAATATTTTGTTTTGGTTTTGACGTTTGTGGCTTGGCATAATCCATTAATGGCCCAAAGAATTTTAGTGGCTTGGAATATAATTGGTTAATGGCCCAAATACGTTCAAGAAATACATGTTTTTCTTTAATCTTGTAATTTCTTTTTTTCTGTGGCTTGTTTGTAATAAAGTTCTTAAATTATTTATTTAGATTGTAAAACAATTTTATTAACTTAAACAAATTCCTAATTAATTAATTTTTATACATAAATTTGCATAACCGAGATTCAAAATTATTAAATTATTATCGCATCACTTTCATAAAAGGCCAACCAAAAACTGCTAAACTTAATGCACAGGAAAAGTAAAATATTATAATTATTAACAAAAAAGGAAAAAACTAACATCAAAATTAATGAACAGGTGGTACGAATCTAAACTTAGGTTTTGGTACGAAATAAAACATAATTTACTTTGAATAATACGAACCAAAGATCTTGATGATAACAAATATATGTTATAAACTATATCAAACATATCGAACATATTTCATTGGTTTTCAAGAGAAGTCCTAAGTTTCTAAATCAAAGGTGCATTATTATAAACACAAATCGCTCAAAAAATAATAGTTTATTAAAAATGAGTTATAATACTTATCTGCTATTGGTTTAAACAAAGATGATTTCAGTGACTTTTGAGGAATAATCATGATAATATTTATGATTTTTGGGCAATTTCCTCATATAACAAATATTTATTCTTAAAGTTTCGAAACAACGTCGGGTTTGTTCTTCAGAAGTACAAGATTTTAACGTAAGTGGGTATTTACGTTAAAATCTTGTACTTCTGAAGAAGAAACCCGACGTGGTTTCGAAACGTTAATAATAAATATTTGTTATATGAGGAAATTTCCTAACAATCGTAAATGCTATTTATTGGTTTACTTTTTTTAGAATTTTTGTTATTTTTGTAAAAACTTAAAATTGGTTATAAATTTAATTATTTTAATTTTGGTTTGAATCATGGTTCTGTCTTTTACCATTAGCATAGGTTTTTTCGCTTGCTAATAAGAACATGATAATATATTCAAAATAATTATGTTTGTTATTTAATATTTTAACTGTAATTCAAATATATTTATTGTTCTATAATTTAATATGCCAAAATAATCAATCAATAATCTGTTTTACTTTCTTTTAATTGCAAAAAATTGTTAATTAAGTGATTTAACTAAAACATCTGTTTAATTTTTTTAATAATAAGAATGTTGATACTTTTTTAAATTCATATAATTTTCCAATGAATATATTACCGCAAATGGAATTTTGATTTAAACACGACAAGTTAAAATTCTTAAAGCCATTTAAAGTTCTGCTTTTGGAAGTGGATACACAAAACACCAAATACCCGACGGTTATGACACCATGACGTAAGAAACCCTCACTATGGGTTTTTCTTGCAATAAGCGCCTGCAGAAGCAGAGTATATTGGCAAACTGTAAATTCCACCGACACCGACACCGACCAAAATCTACCGTAATCTACCGTAATTTTTAGTATTATACAAATTTTAACCTAAGCCTAAGCCTAAGCCTAACCTGCACATCAATATATAGTTTGCGTAAATTTGAGGCGGTGTCGGTGAAATTTACAGTTTACCAGTATATTCCAGGTACGCCATGTACAAATTTTGCGGTTAGCCCAAATATGACAATTATGCTAGACTTACGCATAGGTAAAAAAACGTCAGTGCAAATTTCCATAATAACGAGTGCAAAAAATTAATCAAAAATGCTTTTTTTAATGTTTTTAGTAAAGTAAATTGTGTACTTGTTACTTAAGTTTGTCGTTTTTCCTTTATTGTTGGATTTTTTCATCACAATGTCTTGTTTAGTCCCTATATACAGAACTCCAACAAATCTTAACCTTATTAAATTTTATTTTTTGTGTTATATTTTTTCTACAATACTCTGTTTTGGCGGCTTTTTATTTCTATGTGGTAAACTCAATTTTATTATTTACTTTTATTTCTAGTTGTTTTGTCTAAATAAAAACACGTATTTTTGATGCTATTTAGTAGTGTATATATATCAATACAAACATTATTCTACAACAAAGTGGTTGTTACCTCTGTGAATTGTTATAAAGATTCACAGGCAAACTGTAAATTTCACCGACACCGACACTGGCACTGCCTTAAATTGACGCAAATTATATGTTGATGTGCAGGTTAGGCTTAGGCTTAGGCTAAATATCGCATAATACTAAAAATTATGGTAGATTACGGTAGATTTTGGTCGGTGTCGGTGGAATTTACAGTTTGCCAATATACTCTGCTTCTGCAGGCGCTTATTGCAAGAAAAACCCATAGTGAGGGTTTCTTACGTCATGGTGTCATAACCGTCGGGTATTTGGTGTTTTGTGTATCCACTTCCAAAAGCAGAACTTTAAATGGCACTAAAATAGTATTTTCCTGAACAGTGTTTTGGATTAGTAAAAATAAAGATGAAATTTGTGCTTTAAACTAATTTTAAACCTACATAGGTTTTTTTAAATGTTTTGCTTGTAAAACTATTCAAAATTTAAAAATTAATTTTAAAAAATCCATTCCAAACTTTTAAAATAAGCATTTTCTGTAAATGAAACATTAAAAAACTGGAAACCAAGCGAGCCAGCAGCGCCGTACCTACGAAGCGGCAAAAAACTAAAAACGCCCAAAAACTGCTTCTGCATTATTTAGAAAGTATTTAAGAAATTTTGAAGAGAAGGGGTCGAGATTTTGAACCAATAAATATTTGAAATATTTTAAACCGTCAAATGTACTAGTCGCTCACTGTTTCTCAATTTTCCCTCTACATATGATTGGCGCTAGCAGTTATGTACCCTCTTCCTAACACTAAAAAAACCTTTATTCCGAACTAGTCTATAAAAACCACAAAGACACTTGTTGAAAAAAAATTTCATTTTTATTTATTAGTTAAGCATCGATACATTGGCTGTCCATGGATATCATGAACTAATTTACAAATGGATTAATACTCAATAGGTCGGCAGTTTTGGTAAACTGTAAATTCCACCAACACCGACACCGACACTGACCAAAATCTACCGTAATCTACTGTAATTTCTAATATTATGAAAATTTTACTGGAATTTTATCATTTACGTATTTTTGAATGAATGAATGAATGAATGAATAAAATTTTATTTGTCAATTAGTAAATAACCAAGGACAAAAAGGCAAGTAAAGGCATTAACACACCCTAACATTACTGCCTAATAAACACAACAAAATTTGTTAAAATTAAAACTGTCAAGTAACTATTTAAAACGTGACAAAGAATTTACACAAACAATATCACCATTTAATGAGTTCCAGACATTGATAACACGCTGAGAAAAAACATATTTACGACAATTTAAATGGTATTTTTCAGAAGTTTTTAGTTTGTATTTGTGACCTCTTGTATTATAATTACTATTACAATAACTAAATTATTAAAATTTAAGTCTACATTTCCATGAACAATATTAAATACCAAACATAAATCTATTTTAATTCGACGAAGCTCCAATGAATCTAAAAATAATATTTTCAATCTATTTTGGTAATCTGATTTTGGAAGCTTGCATTTTTGAAAAACTCTTTGGGTAAAATATTTTTGCACTCTTTCTAAACATATGATATCTTGCACTAAATAAGGGTTAAAAACGGGACTATTTGATTCTAAAATAGGCAAAACGTAAATCTTGTAAGCGCGAATTAGAAAATATGGGTTTTCACTTTTAAAACAGCGAAAAATTAATGAAGCACGACTGTAAGCTTTGCTAGAGATTTTGGCACAGTGAGTGGAAAACTTTAGATCGCTTGTGATCCATATACCAAGATCACACACTTGGTGTACTGTTTTGATCTCGCTGCTGGATAAGGAATATGTTTTTGTGGGAACATTTAAATTTCCAATAGATATAACGTTACATTTTGAAAAAGCAACATTAAGTTGCCATGTTTCTTTGCACTTAAAAAAATTTGCAAGACTTTTTTCTAGGAAACCATTTTCGTTTTTATAACGTGATTCATATATTTTGCTACCATCAGCAAACAATTTGATGCCACATGAACCTTCAAGAGAATCAATGATATCGTTTATATACAAAACAAACAAAATGGGTCCAACTACTGACCCTTGGGGCACCCCAGATTTTACTTTAACCCAATCAGAAAACGAGTTATTAACTAAGACCTTTGAAGTTCGGTTTGATAAAAATGCGGAAATTCAGTTGAGCAATTCATAATTTACGCCATAACCCTTTAATTTGATCATTAATTTTGCATGGCAGACGGTATCAAATGCTTTTGCAAAATCAATGTACATACAATCAATTCTTTTATGCTTATTTATTGCTTGAGTCCATTCTTCAAGCACTGCAAGAAGTTGGGTGCATGTGGAGCGTTTAGACAAGAAACCATACTGTTCATGTGTTATCGAATTGTTACTGATTAGGTAAGCAACCAAATTGTCCGCTATTATTCTTTCCATAATTTTACACAAGTTTGAAGTCAAAGAAATGGGTCAATAATTTTCCTTTAATGATGATATACTTTTTTTAAAGAGTGGTATTATTATTGCCGTTAACCAAACATCAGGAAGAGTTCCAGATTTCATGCTCATTTCAAACAAAATTGAAAGAGGGTATGCAACTTCAGTATCCAAAGATTTCAAAAAAAGTGCAGGAAAATTGTCTGGAGTTCGAGATAACTTTGAAGGTAACTTATGTATTGCATTTAGGACTTTTTCATATAAAAAATTTATACTGTTAATCCCCATATTTTTATTTACGCGCATAGAAAAGTTAGGAATTGTTTTATTATCGTCAGTAAAAACTGTAGCAAAAAAGTATTTAATAATTCAGCTTTTTCAGTATCGTTAATTGCATAGTCACCATTATTTTTAAGTAATGGCGAAATTAGCGATTTGCACTTTAATTTAGAATTTATGTATTTATAAAAATCGTTTAACGAGTTAGAGTTTACCACTTGTTTTTCTTTTTCTGAAAAATATAAATTAATAGCAGTTTTATATTCACGTTTAATTTTGTTATATTGATGCTTTTTGTCAGGATTTAGTTTTGAAATTCTATACCACTTTAGTTTTTTATTTGCTAATTTTTTGAATATGTGAAGGAAATTTATGTTTTATCTTGGTTTTAGATATTTTAGGTGAAAAATTGTCAACACAAAAAGTAAAAATATTTGTAAGAATTTCAGAAAAAAGCTTTGTATCTCTATTACCATTTTTTTATTTGCATAAGTTAGCTAGCTGTAACAAATTAATTTTTGAAAGATATTCTTTCATTGCAGCATAATTTGCTTTTTTGAAATTTGGGTAGGTATTTTTTGGTTTTTTAATTTCGGTTTGCTTAGGAATATTTAATGTAAAATTGACGGTATCATGATCACAAGAAGCGCTTAAAGGCTCAGAAACGGTAAGTGAACGAACTAAACTAGGCATAGTACAAAAAACCAAATCTAAACAATTGTTTTCCCGGGTTGGCTCATTTACCATTTGAAATAAACAATTTTTGTCACACGTTTCAAGAAAATAACTGGAACAACTATTTCCAGAGCTTTGAGGTGTTTTCCAACAAATATTAGGATAGTTGAAGTCTCCAACAATAAAACATGATTTTTGTATATTTGTAATAAAGTTTAAAAAAGAACACAACGTTTTGGTTTCGCTTAGATTTAGCGAATTTACAGGTGGATTATACACACACACAAATCTATATTTTACGTTGGATTTAAAAATTATATCAATACTAACTTGTTCAATATTGTTAAATACTTCTGGGACATTAACTAAAACAGATTTTAAGCTATATTTTACAAATACGCAGACCCCGCCACCCCTACGATTTCGGTCAAATCTAAAAAGCTGGTAGTTTGTTTTTTGTAACAAAAAAGAACTTGGAATGTCTGATGAAAAAAAAGTTTCAGTAACAAAAATTATGTCATATATTTCACTAAGTAATAAAACGGTTAAAGAGTCCAGTTTGTTTATAAGAGAACGAGCGTTAATTAATTTACAGCAAATATTATTGTCAAAAAAAGAACAAAAGTCAATAAAAGACGCATTATCTTTACTTGCCACATTTAGTTTAACAAATTAGCATTATTTTGATCAGTTTTTGAATTGTTTTTTGAAGTTACAGAAATATTTTTTCTTATAAAATCGTTTTTATTGATAAGAAAAATATTTCTGTAACTTCAAAAAACAATTCAAAAACTGTTCATTGAAATATCTCATTGAAATTAATCAGATATTAAGTTTTAGGAGCTTTTTAACTTTTTAACAATATTTTTTAAAGCTTCTGGTGTTCTTCAAAAAAATTATTTTGGAATATGCATAATATTCTGAAAAATAATCATTAAAAAGTACATTATTCAGTATTTTCAAAAAGCTCTTTTTAGGCTTTTATATTTATTTTTAGGCTTTGCTTAGGCTTAGGAAAAATAAAGCTTCTTTGGTTTAAATCTAGAAGTGTTTTTCTGTTAAACTTTTCAACCTAAAAAACAGTTTTAATATTTTTTATAACAAAAGTTTCAATTTAAAAATCAACACCGTGAGTCCCTAAGCCTAAACTAAATTCAAATGAAAAATTTTAAATTAAACAATTCAAAACAAAATTTAAAACTGTGTTATTAAACTAAAATAATAAATTGGAAGTTTACCAGTTTTATTTAATGAATTAATTATATTGTATTTTAATTTACTTATTTTTTTGTTTTTAAATTTAATTTTTAGCTTATAGTGTAATGCATTAAAAAATAGTTAGTTTTCTGGAAATTTATATGCAAAAAGCTTATTTGGATTAAAAAAACGTTTAATTTTCTTTAATTTGCCTAGTTTTGGTCAATTCCGCCTAACCTGCACATCAATATGTAATTTGTGTAAATTTGGGCGCTATGAAAAAATACATTCTTCATAATATCTTCGCAAAGAATCTCTTCTGCAATAATAACTTTTGCAAAAATACATTCCAGTAAAATATCTTCGGAAAAAACAACTTCTCGCCGTGCGTCGGTGAAGATATTATGCTGTATTCTTTCTGCCCTTCAAGAAATAAACCGACCAGTGAGACACGCAGCGAAAATAAAATAAAATAATCTTATAATTTAAAACATTGCCAACTATGCAAATTTACAAACCAAAACAAAGTTATAAAATATTTCATTTGATTTAATCTAAATATTTCCAAAAAAAATGTTTGAATAAAGTCTTATAGATGAAATCAGCGTGTCTGAGTGTGCACAGCGTTGATTCATCATTTTGAAGTTTGTTTTACAAATTTTCAAAAAGGATCGATGTTGGATTGTGCTAAATTACTGCACTACGCTTTAAATATAAAATAATACACTATTAATTTATTAAAATAAATTATTAAATTAAATAGTACGCTGGTCCGTTTAATTCTAAAAGTAGAATTACTCACTTATGGACAAATTAAAAACTTAATGCTTTTAAAAACTCAAAGTTTAAAATCATACTCGTATAAAAGGCTTTAAAAGCAAATTAAAACTTAGTTTTAATTAAATTTATTTTTCCTGAGCCTAAAAAACACCTTGAAATCAAGTTGAATTGCATTGTGATGGATTTTTTTAATAATGTTTTTTTTTAAAAATCCGATTTTTGTTATCAATAGTTTCTAATGTTTTAAATAATACGATATGTTTATTTTTATTTCACTGCGCCAAACTTTATGGTTTTAAAAACTCAGTATAAAACATTCTTTTCTTAGTCAGTCTAAAATGTTTAAATAATTATTCAAACTTTGTTTTAATTAAGTTTATTTTTCCTAAGCCTAAGCAAAGCCTAAAAATCATCCTAAATTGTATTATGATACATTATTAAACAATGCTTCTTTTTAAAAATGTTGATATCTATGTTATCAATAGTTTGTACGTAATGTTTTAAATTATAAGATTTGTTTATTTCCAATCCGCTGCGGGTATCACTTGTCGGTTTATTAATGCAACGTTCAGCGGTAGAAGGGCGGAAAAATACCTTCCAGCATAACATCTTCTGCGACGCACGGCGAGAAGTAATTTTTTCTTAAGATATTTTACTGGAATGTATTTTTGCAAAAGTTCTTATTGCAAAAGAGATTCTTTCCGAAGATATTATGCAGAATGTATTTCTTCTGGAAACCTAAATTTGAGGCGGTTTTGGTGTCGGTGTCGGTGGAATTTACAGTTTACCACAGTTTCTAGATAATAAAGTGGCATTCTTCAAGTATAAATCAAGTGGTCACCAGCGTGGACTTGGATATAAGAAGGACGGGTTGCCCACGACTCGCTCCCGCCGACTCGCTCCCGGCCCAACTCGCTCCCAGCCCAACTCGCTCCCAGCCCAACTCGCTCCCAGCCCAACTCGCTCCCAGCCCAACTCGCTCCCGGCCCGACTCGCTCCCAGCCCAACTCGCTCCCAGCCCGACTCGCTCCCAGCCCAACTCGCTCCCAGCCCAACTCGCTCCCAGCCCGACTCGCTCCCAGCCCGACTCGCTCCCATTTAAAACTGTAAACGCATTTTTATAACAGAATATTAGTTTAGTAAAAAATGTACATATGACACAAAATTATATAACAAAAGGAAGATGGATTTTCCTAAGCCTAAGCCTAAGCCTCAGCCTAAGCCTAAGCCTAAGCCTCTTTACTGTGCGATAAAGCATAATGTCTAATAATACACTGCATCACGCATTGCATCAAATCTATCTTCCTTTTGTTATATAATTTTGTGTCATATGTACATTTTTTACTAAACTAATATTCTGTTATAAAAATGCGTTTACAGTTTTAAACGGGAGCGAGTCGGGCTGGGAGCGAGTTGGGCTGGGAGCGAGTTGGGCTGGGAGCGAGTTGAGCTGGGAATGGGAGCCAGTCGGGCTGGGAGCGAGTTGGGCTGGGAGCGAGTCGGGCCGGGAGCGAGTTGGGCTGGGAGCGAGTTGGGCTGGGAGCGAGTCGGGCTGGGAGCGAGTTGGGCTGGGAGCGAGTTGGGCTGGGAGCGAGTTGGGCCGGGAGCGAGTCGGCGGGAGCGAGTCGGGCCATACCGAAAAAGGACATATCACTCCAAAATGCAGGGTGTCCAAGGTCCGGCCTAACGCATATAACAAATAACAACATTATTTGAGCTTCACTATGTTATTTTGCGATTCTATTGACAAAACTCGTCAAAGGGGGGTTTTTGACGCTCTGATTTCAAATATGATCTCCACTTTTTGACCTTTCGGAAACTATAAATGGGAGGGGGCGACCCCCATCCTTTTGGGGGTTATTCTAGTAAACTTTTATTCTACACCCATCCAACTTAAACACTGGTTAATATAGTTTTTCTCTTTTTAATTCTGAATTTTTTTTTTTAATTTGGGTTCTGATTTTATTTTTTCTGAACACTCCAAAAGGGGGGCCCCTTTTAGGGGGCTCCTTGCTGCAGTCTCAGTTTAACCTTAATTAAGCCTAAAAACAACATCTTAATTTTTTGGGCCCTAATAACAACTATAAATTTTGTTCTTTGATTATACATTTGAGAACCTTAAAAGGAGGGGTTTTACTCTATTTGGGGGGAGGAGCACCGCACTTGCACAACAGCCCTCATTTTTTTCTTTTACAGCCCCAAACACAGCATCAAACAGTTTTCCGGTTTGCTGATTTTAAACATAAATTTAGTTTGTTCATATTATATTCAAGAACCTCAAAAGGGAGGTTTACTCAATTGGGGAGGGAGCACCAAAATCCCCATTAGCCCCCATTTTACTCCCAACCACCCCAAAAAGATCAACAAAGGTTTTCTGGGGTGCTGATTTTAAATATAAATTTCGTTTGTTAATTTTATATTTAAGAACCAAAAAAGGGGGGTTTACTCAATCGGGGGGGGGGCCAAAATCCACCAATGGCCCCCATTTTAATCCCAACCACCCCAAAAATTTCAACAATGGGTTTTCTGGGTGCTGTTTTTACACATAAATTTAGTTTCTTAACTTTATTGTCAAGAATTTTAAAAGGGGAGTTTACTCAATTGGGGGGAGCACCAAACTCCCCCAATAGTCTCATTAAATCCCAACCACCTCAAAAATATCAACAAAGGGTTTTCTGAGGTGCTGATTTTAAATATAAATTTCGTTTGTTGATTTTATTATCAGAAATTTCAAAAGGGGAGCTTACTCAATTGGGGGGAGCACCAAACTCCCCCAATAACCCCCATTTTAATCCCAACCACCCCAAAAATATTAACAAAGGATTTTCTGGGGTGCTGATTTTAAATATAAATTTTGTTTGTTGATTTTGTAGTCAGGAATTTCAAAAGGGGAGTTTACTCAGTTGGGAGGGCACCAAACTCCCCCAATAGCCCCCAATTTAATCCCATCCCAACCAGCCCAAAAATATCAACAAAGGGTTTTCTGGGGTGCTGATTTTACACATAAATTTCGTTTGTTGATTTTATAGTCAAGAATTTCGAAAGGGGAGTTTACTAAATTGGGGGGAGCACCAAACTCTCGCACAAAACCAAAACATTCTAGTAAAAAATATAGAGAGCCATGATAAACTTGTATTTTTACAAAAAGTGCGTATTCTGCGCATCTCAAAAAAGGCATTTTTGAGACAGCGTTTTTAGCACCATACCCACCTGAATAAAATTGTACTTAACCTAATTTAAAATTATAAGCAATTTAAGGCAAAAAACGTTACTCCTAGTTTTAATAAAATGTAGTCAATTTTGTATCAAGTGAGTTGTGGACATGCAATATCTGAAAAACATTTTTTAACTAAATATACGTTTGTACAATAAATAAACTTTTTATTTGGAATTAACCCAGAAAAATGGACAGGGGTGAAAAAATTTGAAAACAAAATTTTGCATTTTAAAAATTTGGGCAGCATAACACCTTAGGAGGCAGTGGCAGCCACTTTTCAGGCCAAAATGTAATAATAAAAACAGTTTTTAACTAAATATAGAATGAAAAACTTTTTTAATTGAATTAAAACCAGAAAAATAGGCAGGGGGTGATAAATTTGAAACAAAATTTTTAATTTTAAAAATTTGGGCAGCATAACACCTTAGGGGGCAGTGGCAGCCACTTTTTAGGTTGAAATTTACCAATAAAAAGAGTTTTTAAGTAAATATAGAATAAATAAACTGTTTAATTGAATTAAAACCAGAAAAACGGGCAGGGGGTGATAAATATTTGAAACAAAATTCTGCATTTTAAAAATTGGGGCAGCATAACACCTTAGGGGGCAGTGGCAGTCACTTTTCAGGTTAAAATTTAATAATAAAAACAGTTTTTAACTAAAAATACAATAAATAAACTTTTTAATTGAAATAAAACCAGAAAAACGGGCAGGGGGTGATGAAAATTTGAATTAAAATTTTGCATTTTAAAAATTTGGGTAGCATAACACCTTACAGGGCAGTGGCAGCCGCTTTTTAGGTTAAAATTAAACAATAAAAAGATTTTTTAAGTAATTATAGAATAAATAAACTGTTTAATTGAATTAAAACCACAAAAAACAGGCAGGGGGTGATGAAAATTTGAAACAAAATTTTGCATTTTAAAAATTTGGGCAACATAACACCTTAGGGGCAGTGGCAGCCACTTTTCAGGTTAAAATTTAATAATAAAAACAGTTTTTAACTAAATATACAATAAATAAACTTTTTTTTAATTGAATTAAAACCAGAAAAACGCGCAGGGGGGATGAAAATTTAAACCAAAATTTTGCATTTTAAAAATTTGGACAGCATAACACTTTAGGGAGCAGTGGCAGCCACTTTCTAGGTTGAAATTAAACAATAAAAAAGTTTTTAACTAAATATAGAATAAATAAACCTTTTAATTAGATTAAAACTAAAAAAACGGGCAGGGGTCGATGAAAATTTAGAAACAAAATTTTATTTAGCTATTAAAAAATTTAGCAGCAGCAGAATCACCACATGCCAAAAATAGGAAATTATTGGTCATACATGGGTTTATAAAGCTTTGCGTAAAGTGTAAAGTCCAAAAATAACTTCAAAATTAAGGTCTACGTCTTCTATTTAGGGTCTACGTCTTCTATTCTTTTATATACATATTTTACTTGTGGATTCAACAAATTGATAATTGGTACACATATGGGACTTGCGTACCTAATTTTGATACCTTAATCACAACAAGCTGATTGCATATATTACAATAAAAGTTGACAAAATTAACCTTTTTAGTAAATGTAGTATCCTTTAATTATACTATTTAATAATTATATACATGTGTTAATACTAATGGGTAGGCTTCCACGGTTTTTTATAAAATTCGAGTATAATATAGACTTTGGTAGGAAGTTTTTGTTTCAAATATTGATTATAAAACGTTTTGAATTATACTATTTAATAATTATATACGGTACTGTGTTAATACTAATGGGTAGGCTTCCACGGTTTTTTATAAAATTCGAGTATAATATAGACTTTGGTAGGAAGTTTTTGTTTCAAATATTGATTATAAAACGTTTTGAATTATACTATTTAATAATTATATACATGTGTTAATACTAATGGGTAGGCTTCCACGGTTTTTTATAAAATTCGAGTATAATATAGACTTTGGTAGGAAGTTTTTGTTTCAAATATTGATTATAAAATGTTTTGGACGTCACATTTCTAATCAGCATCTGAATAAAAGTTAGGTTAATACTCCAGGAGATTTTAAATTTTATCAAAATTTGCAAAAAAACATTTATGAATTTCAGTAAATATTCAAAAAATTTTCCTTTATAATAATCATTATTTAACCAAAAACGGTTAATTCTGGCCAATTTTTATTCTTTTTTTTGGAATCAGTTTCTACTAAAAGTATATATAGCAATTAACAAACAAGTTCGACTTTTTAAAGTTGTTTCAATAAGATTTTATGCCAAAACAAAGTGGGCCAACAGCTGGGCACAAAAAAAAGAAAAAAAAGGTGTTAGGAAATTTGAACGCCAGCACTTGAACGCTGAGTATTTGACCGCCAGCATTAGAACGCCCCGCACTTAAACGCCAAGCATTAGAAGGCCAAGCATTTGACCCCCACAGAATTGCATATAAATTTTATGCAAATTTCTGTTTTCCGCCACCTGCAGAGAATTAAAACGCAACACTAGGACAATATAAACTCACCAAAACTATTATTGTGAACTCTCTGCAATAACTTCAATAGGCGTGTGCATCATCTTAGTCGCAAAATTTTGCTTATGACAAAAAAAAGCATTAAATTTTTCGTTTAATTTTTAGGTTTTGCTTAGGCTTAGGAAAGAACGTTTATCTTAAAAAACAAACCATTAAATATAAATTTATGAAAATCGAGCATGATTTTTAGGTTTCGCTTAGGATCAAAAATTACAGGCTTAAATCACTAAAGAACCAACCATTCACTAAATTTTTCTTTGATTTTAGGTTTTGCTCAGCTTAGGCTTAGGAAAAAATTAGATTTTTGACTGATCGTTTATTGCCAAAACAACATTGCTTTGTTTAAATAATTTTTTCGAAAACACCTTTTTAGATTTTGTTGAGTGATTTATTATACTTGTGGCGAGTTTATACTACTTTGGTGGGGTGTTTTCACGTCTTGTTTAAAGCAACGCGTACTGCGGCGGTCTAATGCTCAGCGGTCTAATGTTGGCGTTCAAGTGCGCGGCGTTCAAATTTCCTAGAATCAAAAAAGGGTAAACTGAAGAGTACACCGACACCGTCCACCGACACCGACCAAATTCTACCGAAATTTTATTTGAATTTTAGGTTTTGCTTAGGCTTAGGTGGCAGAAAGAAGTGGTCCGTGTTCGTGGACGGTGTCGGTGCACTTTCCAGTTTTCCAAAAGGCGCTAGGAAAAAATACATTCTGCATAATATCTTCGGAAAGAATTTCTTCTGCAATAATAACTTTTGCAAAAATACATTCCAGCAAAATATCTTCGGAAAAAATAACTTCCGCTCGCCTCATTAGTTCCCTCTCGCCTCATTTAGGTTTTAAATTTTAGGTTTTGCTTAGGCTTAGGTGGCAGAAAGAAGTGGTCCGTGTCGGTTGACGGTGTCGGTGCACTTTCCAGTTTTCCAAAGGTTTTAAATTTTGGTGCTAGGCTTAGGGGGGGGGGGGGGGGGGAAAAAATGGGGGTGGGCACATTCTGCTAGAAAAATTCATCATAATATCTTCGGAAAAAATTTCTTCTGCAATAATAACTTTTGCAAAAATACATTCCAGCAAAATATCATCGGAAAAAATAACTTTCGCTCGCCTCATTATGGTTGAATTATATCTGGCTGACGCTGAAAATTAGAATGCAGACATGAGGGGACCAATTAAAATTGTGCGGTAATGACGTTTTATTTTTAAAAACAAATAAGAACGCAGAATTTTTTTTATTCCACCTTTTCACAAAATATACAAAAATAAACCAACTTTAGACCTTCAAAAGTTTGCATTTAGGTTACAAATTAAGTAATTTGATAAATAATTATTAAAATACAGTTTTTAATCTTTGTTATTAATCCACTTTAGCTTAAAATTTTTGATTATTTTTGTTGTTAAATAGTCGATTCAACACTGCAAATATCGCGGTCAGCTAGATTTTATTTGCCTATAGTTCCTTCTCGCCTCATTTTTAATGCTGTGTGTGGCAGAAGATATTATGCTGGAAGGTATTCTTTCCGCCCTTCTAACATTGGTCGGTTGGCTGAATAAACCGAAAAGTGAGACGCGCAGTGGAATTATTATAAACAAATTCCATAATTTAAAACATTGCAAAGTGTTAACAGAAATCAATATTAACATTTAGTAAATAAAAAGTCAATGAAAAGGCTTGTTGCGTATGCGTATACAAAAATCCACGGCGTAGATTTGCCGTTATATTTTTAAGCGTGCGTGCACCAGTTGGGCCGTGGCCACCCTAAAAAACCACGGTTTTGAGTACGGCTCATAATTTTTTAATTTTAGAAAAGAGTATCTTTGCAGATGTGTGTTAAATTTGTACACTACGCTTTAAAAATAAATCAATACGGCATACATTAAACCTAATTAATTACAACATACGCTTTAAAAATAAATTAATACGGTATACATTAAACCTAATTAATTACAACATTGATAATACGCTAGCTCTTTTAACTCTAAATTTAGGCGATTATGGGAAAATTTAAAAGTTTCTGGGTTTAAAAACTCAGTACAAAGCTACAAGTGTGGTGTAATTAAATCGAGGAACGCATCTGAATAATTTAATGCTTTGCTATAAACATGGTTTTAAACTCAGACTATAATATTATTTGATACTGATATTGAATCGATATTTTAATCGATATTGATATGGTTATTATCTAAAAAATGTAGCATACTGCTTTCTTATTTATAAACATTTCGAACTGTTTAAAAATTTTCAAGCTTTTTTTAAAATAGTGTAAACACGATTATGAAAAAATTTTAAACAATTTTAAAGCGAAAAAACTATTTAAATTTTCGTGAATTCAATCGACAATAGATCAAAACAGAGGATCCGCCTAAAAATCACAATATTCGGCAAATATCAGTGTCTTTTTTAAAATTAAATGTACAAAATTGTGGCAAAATACCTTACGATTTTAAAACAATGAAACTTACTGCTAAACTTTAGGTTTAGTTCAGTGGTAACATGATGTACATACAAGGTTTCGTTAGGTTCAACCGAAATAGGAATCTGAAAAAAGAAAATGTTGCGATAAAAATTTTGAATTTTTAAAAATTTGTTGTGTGTGTATGTATGTATGTATGCAAAAATTCTTTTTTTTTTAGAATAAAGTGTGTACCAGTGTTGTAAAAAGTATTGATTTTGGATTATTTTATATAAAAGTAAAAGTAATTTGAAAAATTTTAATTTAAGTAAAGTAAGAGTAAAAGTAATTTGTGATTTTTTAATATAAGTAAAGTAAAAGTAAAAGTAATAGTCGAAAATTTATTTAAGTAAAGTAAAAGTAAAAGTAAGGCCTATTTTTTTAAGTAGAAGTAAGTAAGAGTAAAAGTATAATAAAAGTAATTTTGAAACGGAGAAAAACACCGGTTTTTGGAGCTCCAGAGCTCTGTTCTAGAGTTTTTTGCTAATTTTATGTATAAATTATCATTTTGGTAAGTTTTTAAATCAAAATAAATTGTTTTAGCGTGTTAGCGGCTTAAAAAGTTATCTTCTACCATTCACTTTACAACAAGCCCATAGGAAATCCACCCATTGAAATTACTTAAATTTTACTTAAATTAATTTAAGTATTTGCAGTGGAAAATCCGAGTAAAAGTAAAAGTAAAAGTATTTAAAATTTCAAAAGTCGAGTAAGAGTAAAAGTAAAAGTAATTGAAATTTCAAAAGTCGAGTAAAAGTAAAAGTAATCCAAAATCCGCTACTTTTATTACTTTAAGTAAAAGTAAAAGTAACTTTTTACAACACTAGTGTGTACATGAAACAAATATAAAACACCTTTTAGGTTTTAAAGTTGAGAACGCAAAACTATTTATATTTTCGTAAATTCAATCGAGGAACCGAACCAGTATCTTGAGTATAAAGGATCTTGGAGAGATTGGCAAATCGCTTCCAAGATCGTGACTGAAGCCAGAGTTAACTGGGCCATCCTTAGCTTTGCACCGTACAAAGCAGCTGGGTCAGATGGGGTTTTCCCAGCATTATTGCAAAAAGGATTAAACCATCTGTGCCCAGTGCTGTGCAAACTCTTTAAAGCATGTATAGCTTTAGGCTATATACCAAAAACATGGAGAATGGCAAGAGAAGTCTTCATTCCTAAACCAGGCAAACCTGATTACTACCTGGCCAAGGCACATAGACTACTCAGCCTAACTTCATTTATGCTTAAAACTTGTGAGCGGTTGGTTGACCGGTTCATAAGAGATGGGGCACTAAAACAGTACCCATTGCATAAAAATCAACATGCTTATCAGGCGGGAAAATCGACTGAGTCGGCTCTTCACTGCTTAGTCAACCGCATTGAAAAAGCATTTGAACATTGCGAGTATGCTTTAGGTATAGCGCTAATTTCAGTCGCTGCTAAAACAGATAAACCATAACTATACAAAAATAAAATGTATAAAAATAGAGTCAAACACTTAAAAAAATTTACAGTGCGTTTTACTATAATTTTAAAATTTAAAAAAATTACAAAAAACATTATTGATGTTAGCCGAAGCCGAAGTTCTGGGATTCCGGAGCGGAACTCAATATAAGGAGTTCAGGAGCTTTCCATATTTTTATGCCAATTTCATAAATAATATAAACAATAATGTTATGAATTAAAATATTTTTCTCAAAAACTTTCTTAAACTAAAATTTTTCCAAACTTATTCAAACCGATAAACATAGTTTTAAAATGCAGTTCGAATAATATAAAATATTTGTTAAATAAACTTTTAAAATACTCACTTAAAAAAACCCTCCGTTTTAAATAGGCGAAGCTAAAACAATAAAAAAATAAAAACATTATTAACAAAACTAAAGTTGAATTTTATAAAAATCACTTAGTTGGAGAGTTAAAACAAAATAAAATGTAAAATAAATTGTTGATCTCATTTTAATTTAACTTACGTAAAACTTTGTATAATACTTGAGCTTATATAAAATTTTATAATTAATATAGCTTTAATACCATAAAGCTCAAGACTGACTGTCACCGGATAGTAAATTGGAATTACCGAAACGCTAAAAAAATTTATTAAAAGTATAGGAATAAAATATAATAAAATAAAATCTTTTTCATAAAACTACTAAGGATCACCTATACCTAAAAAATTGCAACAGGAAAAAACATTTTGAACTAAAACATATCAAACATAAAAATAAAATAAAAAGTCCTGTCCATATCTGCTCTGCTTTGGTCAATAAACAACACAGCTGGTTTGTCTCGATTGCCAATTAACACAAAAATGAAAAATAGAAAGAATAAAATTAACAGAGTGCGATAGAAGTTTATAAAAAGAAGTGATGTGATGAGGTGAGGACCCTAACCGATTGGTTGGCTGAGAATTCCCTTTCGGATGGTGCAAGCATGCGTGTTCATGTATAGCGCAGGCACGCTCCGCGTGTCATAGCGCAAGCAGGCAGTAACTGGCACAAGTTCAAATTATCGCCTAATCTTCGTCTTCTTCTGTGTAAAACATGTCCCATTTCGGTTTGCTAAATTATAAACTACGGTAAAAAAAGAGCATGCATTACAATAAAGAATTATGGTGTATTTTTGACATTCCTTGAATGGAGTTTTCCCACCCCTCCTTAGTCTTAAAATTCTGCCTTTTTTTCTTTTTTAACCTTTTTTTCGCCTCTTTTTTTGCACATCCCCACTATACAACTAAATTACTATTTGTGACCCCTCGTTTTGGAAAAGCCCCTCACTTCCCCTATAAACCACCGTGGGGCAATGCACACTGCGATTAAGTGGGAATATGTCGTGTAGAAAATTTTAAATCTTTGACGGGACTGTAAGAAAATTTTTAAATTAAACCGAAATATTATAAAGGATTCCACAATATAAAACATGCAATTCAAAGCTTTTCTTTCGTAAGGTTTAAAAGGAAAAGGGTAAAATGCATAATATTTTTTTAGGATTTTTGGCACACATATGAAATTTTATAGCATTAACATGATTGTATATACAAATAACTCTAAATTCTCATTGAGACTCAGGCACTTATTGCTTATGATTGCGTACGCATATTGCTTGCATATTTGTCTATTTTTTAAAAACTAAACTCCTTTTTTTCTTTTCCTCTTTTTTCTATTTTTTTTGTTACTATCTTTTATTTTTGTTGTGCACTTGCACGTTTTGTCTTTTGGATGTGTTAGCTTACTGAACTCTGTGACTTAATCTTTTCTAAAAAGTTGCACTTTTATTAAACTTCGTACACAAGACAATTCGAACAGCACCTGCATTACAATTTTAGTAAATAGTATCTGGGTTCTTTTTTGTAGGTCTAGTTTTAACTTTACAAATTTAACCATGTTATTGGGCAATGCATACCTTTTTAATTAGTTGGATTTATTTACAAAAAAGAATCAATTCGGACTTCAATTTAAACATAGAGTAAAAAAATAAACCTGTTATGTTCCGTTTTTTTTAGCGGATAACATTTTTTTCCCTGTAAACAGTTTTTGAGTTGAAAATAAGACAAAGTTATTTTAAGCAGGATCGGCAAAGCAACATTATCCACAAATTTATTAAATACACGTCTAGTGATGTTTCTTCAACCCAAATTTTATGGTCGAAACCACTGACCGTTGAAAGTGGCGGGAAGAAACTTATCCACGATGTAGCTCTTGAGCTGCACTAATTAAACCAGTAATTTCAGCTTATTTCTCTTTAAAATTTATTTGAAATTATTTTAGCCGCATTTTAAAGATATTTTTAATGTTCTTAATTTTTTAAAAACTTTGTTTTACAATTTCTTTTAAAATTAGCAGTGTTTTTAAAAATTATTAGCGAAATTTGAACAAAAAAGGCAGAGTTTTAGAGCTAGGGAGGTGGAACTCCATTCAAGGAATGTCAAAAATACACCATAATTCTTTATTGTAATGCATGCTCTTTTTTTACCGTAGTTTATAATTTAGCAAACCGAAATGGGACATGTTTTACACAGAAGAAGACGAAGATTAGGCGATAATTTGAACTTGTGCCAGTTACTGCCTGCTTGCGCTATGACACGCGGAGCGTGACTGCACTATACATGAACACGCATGCTTGCACCATCCGAAAGGAAATTCTCAGCCAACCAATCGGTCAGGGTCCTCACCTCATCACATCACTTCTTTTTATAAACTTCTATCGCACTCTGTTAATTTTATTCTTTCTATTTTTCATTTTTGTGTTAATTGGCAATCGAGGCAAACCAGCTGTGTTGTTTATTGACCAAAGCAGAGCAGATATGGACAGGACTTTTTATTTTATTTTTATGTTTGATATGTTTTAGTTCAAAATGTTTTTTCCTGTTGCAATTTTTTAGGTATAGGTGATCCTTAGTAGTTTTATTAGTAAAAAAGATTTTATTTTATTATATTTTATTCCTATACTTTTAATAAATTTTTTTAGCGTTTCGGTAATTTCAATTTACTATCCGGTGACAGTCAGTCTTGAGCTTTATGGTATTAAAGCTATATTAATTATAAAATTTTATATAAGCTCAGTATTACACAAAGTTTTACGTAAGTTAAATTAAAATGAGATCAACAATTTATTTTACATTTTATTTTGTTTTAACTTTTTAAACTAAGTGATTTTTGTAAAATTCAACTTTAGTTTTGTTAATAATGTTTTTATTTTTTAATGTTTTAGCTTCGCCTATTTAAAACGGAGGGTTTTTTTAAGTGAGTATTTTAAAGTTTATTTAACAAAATATTTTATATTATTCGAACTGCATTTTAAAACTATGTTTATCGGTTTGAATAAGTTTGGAAAAATTTTAGTTTAAGAAAGTTTTTGAGAAAATATTTTAATTCATAACATTATTGTTTATATTATTTATGAAATTGGCATAAAATATGGGAAAGCTCCTGAACTCCTTATATCGAGTTCCGCTCCGGAATCCCAGAACTTCGGCTTCGGCTAACATCAATAATGTTTTTTGTAATTTTTTTAAATTTTAAAATTATAGTAAAACGCACTGTAAATTTTTTTAAGTGTTTGACTTATTTTTATACATTTTATTTTTGTATAGTTATGGTTTATCGTTTTTTAATCCATATTTTTTATTCTGTAAAATTTTGTATAAAGAAATTAGTCTTAAAGGTGCGATGCGGAGTCAAACTTTTTGTCTTCGATTTTGATAATTTTTTGTGGAAACCTTACCCCTGCCCCCAATAGCCCACAAAAACTTTTTCAACAAAATAATTCCAGTGATTTAGGAGTTATGACCCCCCAAAAATGGCGTTTTTCGACAATTCTGTACGAGAAATAGCTATCAATGGATTAAATGATTTACGTTACAAATTATGCACTCAAAGAAAGCGGCTATTTTCTATATTAATTTGATACCTTGATCGTTAAAATCGGTGCAGTATTTGTCGAGATACTGCGTTTCTCGTACAAAAAACCCATGATTTTTTCGCTAAAAACACGAAGTGAAGGAAAAAAAGGTTGGGCAAACTTCATAAAATCGCTACCGTCGTTTAATGTTTTTATCGGAAAAATCGCGGGTTTTTTGTACGGGAAACGCAATATCTCAACAAATACTGCACTAATCTTAACGATCAAGGTATAAAATTGAAGTAGAAAGTAGTTGCTTTCCTTGAGTGCATAATTTGTAACTTAAATCGTAATACCCATTGAGCAATCTTTCACGTACAGAATTGTCGAAAAACGCCATTTTTGGGGAGTCATAAATCCTAAACCACTGGAGTTATTTTGTTGAAAAAATTTTTGTGGGCTATTGGGGGCAGGGGTAAGGTTTTGACAAGAAATTATCAAAATCAAAGACAAAAAGCTTGACTCCGCACTGCACGTTTAAGTAAGTAAAATCTCAACATAAGGATGGTTTTTTCGAAATTACCGTAACGTGGCGATGCCAGCTGGATATCAATAATCAACTATAATCCTTAGTTTATACAAAACTATGTGGACTATTTAAAGAAATGAGCATATCTCTATAATGATCTATACGAAAGTTTAACTTAGATTTATATCTTATCTATGTCCTTGGTAATTGATAAATTACACCGATATAATTGCGTTAATCCTTTGTTGGTGACATTGACGTATGTTCAATTTAAAACGCTTTCTAATCCTCATTAGTTTTGTATAAACAATAGCATGCTTTATTATTGTTAATTATGCCAAATTTGCATCTAGCGAAACAATATTAATTCATGCGCAGTAAAATGATTTCGTGATAAAGTGATATAGCGCACGCACACTCGTTATTTTTGAGTGTCTAAAAGTCATTTGTGCAGTTCCAAATTTTTGCTTAGGATTTAATTTATTAAGTCTTTCACTGCGTAACGTATGTGCCATTAATTTTACTTTTCTAGTACTGTGCCATACCAGTTTGATAAAATGGATCTGTAAATATAGATAAGTGAACAAAAACAAAACACTTTTAGGCACCCCCCTCAAAAAAAATTTATTAAACTCTTTGGCTGCTTCAAAATAGGTCAAAAAGTTTTCTGGGGCGCTTTTTTAGCTTCTGATAAGCATTTTTTCCAGAAATATATCCTATTAATTGATAAAACTAGAAAAAAAGGTTTCACTTTTTTCAAAAAAACAACAAACACTTTTTCCTAAAAAAATACTTCGAAAATCAGCTCTAAAACACTTCATTCTTAAGTTATTCGAATAAAAACAATATTTTCAAGCTCTCCAAAAATTTTTCTACCTATATAACTACTTTAAACTTTATGGTTTTTTGATTATATAACACATAGAAAAAAAAGCTTGAAAAATTATCGTTTTTTCCTCGAAATTTGAAAAAAAATTAGTGATAATTTAAAATTTTAGGCCTTTTCCTGCATTTTTAGAGTAAAAGTTTTTGTTTTAATGGAATCTACCCACTGTTTTGCCTCAAAAATTTGTTTTTGCAATAATTTTGTGATTTAATAAAATTCTAACATGGAAAGAGTGATTTAATAAAATTCTAACATAGAAAAAAAGTTTTGAAAAATATCATTTTCACTTTTTTGTCTATAATTGTAATTTTTCGTCAATTTCAGAGCTAAAAAAATTATTTTTATTAAATCTACGTATTTTTGTACCCAGAAAAGCAGTTTGGAAAATATTTTTCACAGTTTATTGATTTTATGAAAATTCTAATCTTTTGACATATAATAATGAGCAGAAAAACGTGAATTTTCAAATTTTGCTTAAAAAACATAAAATTTTCTTGGTTGAGGCTCTGTTGTTGAACTCGAAAATATTTTTTAACAAAACCGCACAAACATTTAAGTAAATAAAAACAGTGATGAAATATTTCTTTAAATTTTTAAAAATTTTTTTTTTGTTTTTTTACTTTTTTGTCTCAATAATAAATTTTTGTAAAATGCCCCATATGACAAGTAATTTATTTTAAGTACCGTTTTTTAAATGTTTTTGAAGTTAAAACACTTTTATAAGTTTTTATTAATTTTTAAGTGATTTCATGGTGTTTTTTTTTAGAAAAAGCACTCAAATTTGTTCACAGCGTTTTTCAAAAAAAAAAAAAATAGCCTATTATAAAAAAAATTGGTGCGACTAGGATAAAAACCAGGGTTACCACCTGAAAGAGCGTGTCTTAATCGTTTTTTCATGCATGTATGTATTATTTTCATGCATGTAGCTCTAAAGGACCAAAAATACCGATATTCCAAACACAGCATAAAGGAACAAACTCGTTTTCGAGAAAAAAAATTCAAAATTTTCAAAATGTCATATTTTTCAAATTTTGGGGTTAAAATAGGTAAAAAATAACTTTTCCATTGTAATTTTTGGCGTAGATTTTATTAGGACCTTTAAATTTGTATTTTAAATTGTATTTAAGGAGATATGGGGGTGTTTTTTTTAGAAAAAATCGGGTGTTTTTTTGTTCACTTACCTATACGTGTGTTAGAAAACGTTTATTGTACTTCAAAAGTCTGTTCAAAAATGATTGAGGCTGGGAAAAATTTTAAGTGATCATATCTTGCTAACGGTGCGTGCGGTTAATTCAGACGATAGGAATACTACTTATAGCTAATAAACTCTATAGCTCTATATAATAAGTTTTTCTATATAAATCAACCGTACTCTGAGCGTGATATGCTCACCTAAAAATTTTTTCTAAAAGTAAACCCAACGTGGCTGCAACAGTTGTTCATTGGATTAAAAAATGCACTTCGTATTAAATCGAATCTAATTGGCTCATAAAGTGACGTCAGATTCTCGTGATATGAATGGTTACTTAATGGGGGCAGTTTTTAATCCAACGAACAACTGTTGCAGCCACGTTGGGTTTACCTTTAGTCTTAATAATTTTTGAACAGACTAGAAAATAATGCATAATAATAAAATAAAATAGTTTTTATTGAACAATAAAAATAGTATAAATTTTGAAGAAAAAAAAACTAAAACACCTGATATTGTACAGTATATTGTATTTTAACACGTAAAAAAGTTTTGGACGTAAGTTTTAATGCAGATGCAAAGATGTGCACACTTTCCTAGTCAAACTAAAAATTTGGAAAGGAGAAAATGTATATCAAGTAGTTGGTGTTAAAAAAAGTTTTTTAAACGAATTATTTTTAAAAAAATTGTTTTTAAATGTATTTTAAATTTTTTTCATCCACATATCTCTTAATATTTTGTGGATTTGTGTAAAAAACGTATTAAAACAACGAAAACGTAAAATAAAAAAAAGAGGTAGCAATAAACATCATTTTTAAATACCTGCTAATAAAAATGATTTAAAAGACTTAATGTTTCCTTTGGTTGGACATTCGAGTTCTTTGAGCCCAGTATGTAATAAAAAAATCAGAACAAAAAATATTGATTCTCCGTCCATTTTTTTGACACAGCTTTCACGTTGACGCTGGCCATTAAATTTCTCAGAGAAGGTCAAATAAACGCATATTTAGGATGTAAGTCAAAACGAATATAAAATAAATATAATAACAAAGATATACATTCTTATTTATTGTGAAAATCAATTTTTATGTTATTTTTCAGCTTTTCACGGCAAGTTTTGTTTTGTTTTTACTCTTTTAACGTCAAAAACCCAAAAAGGTCTTTGCACCGTACTGATAAATTTGTAAAAAAGTGTTATTATATATAAAATTAAAATCTGAGCCTGGCTATTATTAAATCATTAACGTTTTATAGTAAATTTTGTAACAATGTCAAAATATTTTTGTAAACCTAAAATATTTATTTAAAAAAAGTAGCAAAAATAAAACAAAATATTTAATTAAAATTTAAGGCTTTTCTTTGATTTTTGCATAACTGAAATAAGAATTCTTTTCGCAGTCAACAGTCATAAACCATCTCAGTGGCCGTGCGGGCGCCGTGTATATAATTTCCAACTTATTATACATATAGCTCACCCGGTTTTCTGCTCAAATGAGTGGACACAAAAAGTTTTTGTTTTGTTCAGAAATACAAGGCCGATTAAATTAAGTTTCGATAAAAAAAATACAGGAATTTAACCTGTTATCTCCGACGTTTCACGTTGAACCATCATAATATGCCCACCTAACAACTCGCATTTGAAAGGCGTCGCAATTTTTTGAAACATCAACACAACAGGAGTCATTCAATGTTTATTTTTGTAGGCGATCGTCACCACCGAGTTCGACGGCCCCCGGTTCTGCCCCCACCGCCAAATTTCACCAACCAGATGACGACGACGAGGATGACGACTTCGCCCCCATCACTATAAAAATCGATAAACCGAGCCCGGTGGCCCCCGTTGGCGGCGACGCGAGCGACGCCGGCCTCCTGAACGGCAGCGGAGAAAAACAGCCCCTTCTGACGGAAGAGGAGAAACGGAAACAGACGTCGGTGTAGAGAAATTATTGATTTAACGATTTAGTGATCGATCAGAGGAAGTCGAAGGGATTTTTAGCATCGACCCACGACGGAAATTCTCCTTAGGTACTGCACTTAAAATAACGGTAAAGTCGCATTTTGCCGTTTCGCCGTTAGAACCATGACCTTAGAACTACTGCTGTTACTACAACTACTGCTACCGACAGACGTCTGGGTGTATTATTAATGTAGCGCTTTTTAGTTGCCGAAATTCTCTTTCATAATACGCTTTTGCCATAGTTTTTATGTGTCTGGCGGGAGAACCGCTGATATATTGAGGCGGTTGAAGCGTCACGGGCGATAATAAAGATATGATGATGATGATATGATAATGATATGGTAGCCGGTAGGTACTTTTATTTGAAATGTTTTAAAAGGAACAACTCACCGTGTGGTACTGATCGGAATGAAACGGTAGGTAGGTGGGCATTCTATCGGTTTTAGAAATGGGTATTCATTCCTCCCCCCTCCAAAAAAAACGCAATTGTTAGGTTTTTAGAACATACTGACTACTTCAAAATTTTAGGGGTGTGTACTCTTTTCTGGAGGGGAAGTTTGGGCACTTTTATATTGTTTGGTTGGACAGTTATTATTATATAACCCCGCCCAACTAACTTCCCCTTTTTTCCCACCACCAATCGAGAGGGTCGAATTACTGTTGTGGCTGGAAATGTTGAAAAAAAAAACTGAAAGAAAATAAAAGAAAAGTGAGGTTTTTCAGCGCTCGTGTATTTTTGAATCTTTTTCTTTTAAGTTTTGAATTTCGTCATTTTAACGGCTGTTCTTTTTTATTATTATAATTTGTATAAAAACGATATGCGCTCGCACAAAACTCATTAATGAGCATATCCCGCCCCCGTCATTTGAAGGATCAATTTCTACAATACCTTTATGATTGCAATAGGTCTCTCAATAGATTATTACATATAGATAGACTAAGTGTTTTCATTACAAATGCAGATTAAATTTTTACGGGTGAACATCATTTTTGTAGAAAACTAAAATTTTCTATATTTAAAAAAAAAACATTTAAATATTCGCTATCTATTAGGAAAAAACGTTTTTTTTTGGCATATTTTGCATTTATTAATGTTTTTAGAAATAACTACACATACACTGGCTTTGTGTAACCGAAGGTTTAAAGGAACGTGTTACACGGCCTAAATGATGAGTAAAAGAGATCCGATGCATTTTTAGCATTGTATACTGTGACATGTTTTAAATACTTTTAAGCTTTTAATGTGTAGCTGTTATATTTAATTGTGTTATTAGATTTATTGTGATCTTCTTTTGATGTGAATGTAACGAGTACGATTAAAAACGAAACATAAAGATAGGAAAAAAATGAAAATTTTTAAATACTATTATTTTAATATTGTATTTCCAGATGGTTTCGTCTTCGTGGTTAAAACTCGTAATTAATTTCACCTGTTGTTTAGGAAAAGTGACACCAGCATTGCTTCGCAATAAATTGTAACCTTAGCACAAAGAAATGTTTGAAAAATATAATTTTATTTTATTTTTCAAGTTTTATTTATATAGTGCTAACCTATAATTAAATTATAATGTTTACCTGCTAGGCTGAAAGGTTTCAGCATTTAAATTCAGACTTTTTAAAATAAGAAACATAAAAATTTTGATTTTAGAAGTGTTGTTTGAAACAATTTTGTAAATGTTTTTATGAACGTTTTTTTTTTAAACTTCACTTTATTTTAAACAAAAACAAAAGTTTTCGCCTGAAGTGTATAATGTTTTTGTATATTTTAATTTAAGATATTTGATTTTAAATACAAAGGTTTTTTTTTCAAATTAAATGGGCATTTTAAATGGGTTTCGCATTTTCGTATACTGGATTTAAACAGTAAACTTTTTGTTCAAAAAAATACATGTTAAGTCATAATTTAAGCGACGTCTGTAATGTAAAAAATAGATTCGTTATTTAATTTAACCTTTTCTGATTAAAAACATGTCCGAAACGCAGAAAGTAACGCAGAAGCACTAATGAATACTAAACTTTGCTGCTCTAAAGATGGAACAAAGGGGTAGGGTGGGATTTACTTCCCTCTCCTGTCCTCCCGTGGCCTTAAAATTTAAGAACACCTTTCAAAAAATTCTAACCAACGCACGACCCACCCCTCCTTTAAAATTTTAAAATTTTTACACCTTGAACCTCCATAATTTTAACTATGAATGCTCTCCCATTGGAAAGTAAGTAAGGCGAGCACGCTTATTTCACACACAAACAGTGTAGCGGGGCGCGATTTGAATATCGCGTCTGAAAGGTTAAAAACTCATTATAAGAAAGGGTTAATAAAAACTGTACGGTAGCTCATTTTAAAATCTTTTTAATAACTAGCATAAATGACCAAACTCACGGTATAAAATGCAATAAAATTAATCCTTTTAAAAATTTATTAAAATAAAATTAATATGAAAGTTGTCAGCTATTTAAAACTTTATTATTGTTACAAAAGTGTCTGTTGATTTGTATTTTAGTTGTTTAAAAATTTTTATATTGTTTTTGCCTATATCAAGCTTTGAAGTAACCAAGTTGCCTGAAATACTACTGACTTAATATATCAAAAAATAAGTAAAATTAAATTACTAAACTATATTTTGCTTTTAATATCACAACCTGTTTCAGATAATTTTTATTACTTTTTTTGTTAAAAAATTTTAAGAAAATACAAAAGAAAAAGATTTTTTAGCTTTTTTTGATCTTTTTCTGGTGTTTTTTTTTTTAGTTTTTTTGTCCACCACACACTGATAGCTTACCACACTGATACTGATCAGTGGTATTTTTTGACATTGAATATATATTTTTTTCAAATTTTAGGTATTGATTTTTAGTGAAGAGCGTGTCTAGAACGGCCTTGTGAAATATAAAGTGGTTTATTTTGAGTTAGTTAAATTATGTTTTAGCTAGTTTAGCTAGCTGGTATTAAGTATTTAACTAACAAAGTTCTAAAGTGACATAATTAGGAATCAATATTAGTCATAGAATTTTAATATAATAAGTTATTGTATTATAATTTTTGAAGTTGCAATATAAAAAATGTATGGTTTAAAATTAACTTGTTTACACTAGGAACTCGAAAAATATGGTTTGTACAAGAAAAAAAATCGATTACAAAGAAATCTTTAAGCAATTTAAATTCGGGTAATAGTTTGAGTACTTGTTACCATTCTTTTGTAAATTTACGTAGAGTTTATCTGCAAACACATATTTACTTTTGTGCAAGCAATTCTGCTGGAATAAAGTATTTTTTTAACAAATATTGGATTTTATAAACCGTACAAGTTTTTTTTATGTAAGTCTAGTAATTTGTAATTTTAGACGTTTTCCTGTTAAATTTTAAATTAAATTTTGTTCTGCTCAGTGTATATTTAATCTGGTATTTTTTTAGAAAGTTTTTGGTGTGTGTGAGTTTTTGTACAAAACGTATCTGTCTTTGTGATTTGTAATACATTGCTAAAATTTATTTGGATAAAATTTCCTTCGCTTTAAAAACATAGTTGATTGAACTTATTTATAATAATAACACGAAGTTTAACATCGGAACAAGCCGCTTTTTGTTTCTTTATTTTAACAGTTTTAGTTAAATTTTGCGAATTGTTTAGTTTACTTTTGTGTTCGCTTCTTTGTGTGGTGTAATATAGTATTCACTTTTTCGTTCGGAGCAATAGAAGAAGAATTGTAAGCATAGGAATAAAAATTTTAAGATGAAAATCTAATGAGACTTTACGCTCAACCCGGCCCGATCAGAAATGTTCGAGGGCTTTATTTTTGATCCGAAATTTTGCCATCGCATTTCGCCCTATTTCCTTCAAATGCAACTGGTTAAAGTGCATTTACCTACTTTTTGCGAAGAGTGAATTCTAAGTGGCGGGGTTGAATTTTACACCCCATGATGTTAAGAAAAAAAGTGTTTGGATTAGATAATTTTTAATTTACGGTAAAACACACAAAAGACGTCGAACTTCAAACATGCAATGGCAATAGGCTGTATTTGTATTTTTTATATTTTGTCATTATATTAATGATTTAAAAGTAAATGCTTTTTTATCAATCAAAAAAAAGGTAAAATCTTGAATTTCAAAAACAGCCTAAATTTTTTTTATCAATTTGTTACGAAAACCGTTGTGTAACCTATTTTTTCGTAGTCAACGTGAGCTTGATAATGTATGGCGATGGGTAAGCAACCGCTCTTCCTATCCAATGCAAATTTCTAAAGCTAAAGTCTTCCAGGCTGAAATTAAGGACCTCTCTCTCCGCCAGGAAGAAATAAAGAATAAACACGCAAGCGAAGAAAATTAAAAATAAGTTGCCAGTAGTTATGTAACCCATTGTTATTTAGATGCGTCAACCGTTTTTTTCCCTGCACGTGGTATTTTCTCGAAGAAAGAGTGCTTGAACACCCTGCTATTTTTTTCCTGATGGAATTTAACTTTAGCTTGAAATAGCTAAAAAAAGTGTCTGTACCAAATAATATTACGGTTTATTCGATTATTAGCTAAAAAGCTAATATAATAATCGACCTGAAAAATCTTGCAAATTTTTCATTTGTCATTAAAGATGCATATACAATAAGAAAATCCTCGTTGTGACAGCAAAAATAAGGATATAAAAATAAGTCCAGAAATATTGATTAACAATGGAATGAATGCATAATTAAGTGAAAATTGCAGATTGATACTTTGCTTATTGTTAAATAATACGCTTCATTTCATTCATAAAGGTGTGTAATCGAAAATAAATCTAGCTTAAGACGTATATAGTGAAATTATATCAAGGTTTTGCAATTTGTAGATCGTGACAACCTATTAAAACAGAAAAAGCAAAACAAATTTAAATATATCGCTACAAATGTCTTTTGATTGTCACATAAGGCTCTTAATGACTTTGAATTCAAAATGTCGTGAAACAACTATCGCCGGAATATAGTCTGTACCACTTTTATGTCGTTGTTTTTTATTTTATAGTCAGCACGTGTTGCATGTTTATTTTAGTTTTTATTTTTTATAAACTTTTTTGTAATCTTAATACTTTAAACAAAGTTTGCAAAAAACATTTTAACTTAATAATAATAAATTTTTTTTTGGAACAACGACATATGTCGTTGTTCCAAAAAACTAGTAAATGCAGTTAAATTTAATCATCAAAATTTATATAAAATATCTGAATGATTTAGAAAAAGTAGAAGTTTTTCAATGTAGCATATTTATTTAAAAACTTAAGATGATTACTTTGCTTTATGATTTTTGAATAAACAAAAATCCAAGTCTTGTTTTTTTGGTGTGGTCGCGACTGAAAAAACATTTTGGCCTGGTTACGCATGAGAAAAATATGTCGTCACCGCGAAAATACAAGATATGCATTCGTAAACACGTCTGAACAAAATATGCTCCCTGAACAAAATACGTAAGCCGAACATATAAAAGATGTCGGCAAGGCTTTGTCTGGAAAAATTTAGCAATGGCCACATGTGCACAAGAAATGCCACCATAACCACATCTTTTCAAAATATTCCGACGTGGCCACATGTAAAAAAATAACAGCTTAACCACCCAAAATGGTCATGGGGGAAGTACAAATGACGGTTTGTATATTTGGCTCCTAAAATATTTTTCAGCCAGAATCTGGCTCGCTTTTTTAATTACATCACTGGCCAAAATTACCAATATGCCCATCCAAAATAATATTTTTGCGCAATTTGAGAAATAACGATAGTTATTTTCCCAATATGCAAGCCAAGAGGAAGAAAAGCAATGGTTGTAAACATGGGCGTAGCCAGGATTTCGGAAAGGGGGTCCAGCCCTGAACAAAATTTCCGAAAAGGGGGGGGGGTCCAGGGTTCCAAATCTTAAACGTTATAAAAGGGCTAAATTTTTTTTGCTGCTTCGCGCGGTGTTTATTACCTTGTTTATTTCACATACTTAATTATTTTCCTATTATTCAATAAAAATAAGTCCATAAAACAAAAAAAAATTTTTTTACAAATAATTTGATGCCTTAAAATTTTGATTTTTAAAACATTACTGAAAAATGAGTACATTGAATTACAGCTGACCAATGCAAAGCGCGAGAAAATGTTTTTAAATTTACTTCTCTTGACCTTTAAATTTTTAATCCCACTTATATAACAATCTGAAGGGGGAAGGGCCAGCGTGGTCGCATCAAGATGACAAAACAAAGTAACAAAAATTTGAAAGTGGAGACCAATTAAAACATTAAGAATGGGGAGGGTCCAGCGTGGTCATACTAAGATTACAACACAAAGTAGCACAAATTTGGAAGTGGAGAGTTTAATTAATCGAGCGCTGAGCGGAGCGAAGCGCGAAAAAATTTTTAAAACGCTGTTCTAGACCCTTAAATTTTTATCCTTGGCGACCCAAAAAGGGGGGTTTAATCCCAAATTTTTTCCTTTGCCGACCTAATAGGGTGGTCTACTAGACCTCCCCAGACCATACATGGGCAAGTTGCTTCGGAGTGGGAGGGGGGGTTAAACCCCAAATTAGGGGGGGGGTTGTTAGAATCTGAGAAACGCAAAATACCCTATCGTTTTTTTTTCTGGACTGCATTTTAAGATTTTCGTTTATCGTTTTTCGATTTTAAAGGAAAAATAGGTATAAAACGCTAATTTTAGGTCAAAAATTCCTTTTTATAGCATTTTTGAGCTTTTTATTGCTTAAAACATTCATTTTGACCTTAAAACTTAAGTTTGGAGGCAGTTGAAGTCATTTTAAAGACATTTTTTCTTCATTTTTCAAAAATTGGGGGGTTAACCTTTTCTCCCGGCCCCCCACTTCTGAGTGGGGGGAGGGTTAAACCCCCTTCTCAGAATTTGGGGGGTTAACCCCCCAACCCTCCACCCCTTCCCGTGCCCATGTATGCCCTAGACTACACCTGGCTACGCCCATAGGTGAAAAGGGGGGGGGCAGGGTGGGGTCCACCCCCATACATGGGCACGGGGAGGGGTTGGGGGAATTAACCCCCCAAATTCGGAGAAGGGGGGTTTAACCCCCCCCCCCCTCCACTCAGAAGTAGGGGTGGGGGAGAAAAAGTTAACCCTCCGCCAATTTTGGAAAAGTGAAGAAAAAATGTCTTTAAAATGTCTTCTAACTGCCTCCAAACTTTGATTTTGAGATCAAAATGACTGTTTTAGTAATAAAAAGCACAAAAATGTAATAAAAAGGGTTTTTGGATATAAAAGTAGCGTTTTTTACCTATCTTTCTTTCAAAATCGAAAAACTATATGGGTAAAATGCACTCCAGAAAAAAAACGATATGGGTATTTTGCGTTTCTCGGATTTTAACCCCCCCTTAATTTGGGGTTTAACCCCCCAACTCCGGACCAACTTGCCCATGTATGGTCCTCCCCCCTAGCCTCGAAATTTTGGGACCCCCCCTAGACGAAAATCTAGGGGCCCCTCCTCCCCCCAAATTTCCGAATTTTTTACCCCTGACCCCCCTCTAGATTTTGAAATCTGACCTCCCCCCTCGGGAAAATTTTAGGTACCTTTTTTATACTAAATTTTCTTCCAAAAACGTGAATTTTCATCACATATTCATGCTTTTACACCCTTTTTATACATGAATATGGCTTTTTATTCAATAAAATGTAGTATTATCAAAAATATATAATATACCGAAAAATGTGCAACTCCTATATAAAAAAGTACAGAAAAGGTGGCCTTTATAATGAGCCTCTCCATTTAAATGACACTCTCCTACTTATAATGGCATAAGTAGCCATATAATTCGGCGAGTTAAAAAGGAGAGGAAGCTGCTCATAAGAGCCATTTATCGATGAATTTCACTTTATATATAATCAAAGTCTCGTAGACCGTCCGGGCCGCACGAGTTTCTGCGCGTTGGACAGTATTAAACCGAGACACGCAGAAACTCGTGCGGCCCGGACAGTATTAGACTTGTGAGTATATATGAGTGAAATTAAGTCAATAAATGGCTATTATAATAGCTTCCTCTCCATTTTAACTCGCCGAATTAAAATGGCTACTATGCCATTATAGTGGAGAGTGTCATTTAAATGTAGAGGCTCATTATAAAGGCCACCTTTTCTGTACTTTTTTTATATAGGAGTTGCACATTTTTCGGTATATTATATATTTTTGGTATTATCCTATAAAAAGAACAATTATGGTTTAAAACTGTTTTGCTTTGGACACCGACCCCACCTGACCTCCCTCTAGATTTCAAAATTTCGCACCCCGGGTCGACCGCCCTAAAAAGCTAGGGGGGGTCCGGACCCCCCTGGGACCCCCCTCCTAGAATTCAAAATTCAATTTACCCCGGGTAACCACCCCCCCTAGCTTCCCCGACCGTGCTCACCTATGGCTACGCCCATGGTTGTAAATTAATTAATATTTACAGCTTTTAATTAAATTTTTTACTCGGTATACTTCAGTCAAAATTAAAAGTTAGTGCGGTCAGCCAGGTATAACTCGCCTTTAAAAAGATGGTGTTGGAAATAACAGGCGAGCAAATTAAATTTTGAGCAAAGAATAAAAATTATATAAATAGTACGCGAGTGGAATGAAATATTGTAATGCTTTAGAAAAATGCCGTTATTGCTTAATGTTCCTTTGGCCTGCTCAAAAACTTGCAAAAAACTAACTAAATATCTTGTCAAGTATATATTAAACATTTACAAATAAAAAAAATACTGCATAATGTCTTTGAATTTATTTTCTATAGTAGAAAAACATTTAAATCTTTTATGCTCGGTGGTCTCAAATAAGATTTGCAATTTGGCAGAATTAAATTGGAATTCAAACGAAATATGATTTCATACAGCCCTTCGGTGAGCGGAGAAGATGTCCCACTCCCAAAAAATTAGAAAACTTTCTACATCTTCCTAAAATTTAGGGGTATTAAGAAGGTCCAGTACTAAACGCTAAAATAGCGGTGTTATATTGAAAAAAATAAATTTGTAGTTAAAAAATTGGGTTTTGGGGTGTATTTTGTTGAATTTTAAACGAAGGCAGTGTCTCTGCGGATTTCATGAAAATTAAAAAAATTTAGGAAATTGAAAACAATGGAATTTTGTAAAATTGGTTTCGCTGGATAAAAATAATTTATCGCAAACTCGATTGTTTAGGTGATTGCACATTTAAGTTTGGGGGAGGTTAGCGGTCCTGAAAAAATTTTAATTTTTTGAAATTAGCGGAGGGTTTCACCCCCCGCTCCAATTAGTATGGGGGGGGGGTTGACATAAACCTTTATTCCGTATTTGAAGATGAGAGGTTCAAGTAATTATAATTTTAAAGAATTATAATTTTAAAGAATTTTATTATTTTTTTGGTTTTTAAAGTATGTATATAATATTGAAATCCGTAATATTAAAATAATTAGGCTGTTATAATGCATAATATTCTATGTAGCTGGTTTACCGAGATTCTTATTAAGAAAAATATATTAATCATGGTATATTCTGGCATAATTTATAAACTTATTTGTATTTTTTCTATTGTATAATTGAGTTTGTTTTGTTGTGATTAGTTAGCCGTGTAAAAAGAAATAAATCTATTTTTATATCAGACGAAGAGACCATTGAAATAACTCAAATGGGACAACAAATTCGTTCTCCAGCTAGTAAATTAGGTTGCTATTCTTTCCTTGAGTGTTTCGTTGGATTTTTGCATGCTTTTTTTCTGCATTTAGTTTCTTCTTTGTTTGTGTTTTACAAATCACGTACAATTGACACTTAAAAATTGCTTGGCTTTTAAATATATTTTGTTTCATAATCATTTTGATAAATTTCCCCGTACTCAAAGAGAAATTTGTTTGTTTCTTACGACGTTCCGCTGAATACTTGTGTTGATTGAGATCTTTTTGGTGACAGTTAATAATGAGGTTGCCATTAGCAATTATTTTGTTTTGTGATGAAACAATTTTTCAAGTCCTCCGACGCTTTGATGTCACCGAAAAGTCGCTTGCTAACAGTGTTAGCTGGAGTATAGTTTTAGTGGCGCTTGGGTGTCACCGCATTGTTTTTCCAATTTCCTAATCGTAGCTATATGTTAACAAGAAAAAAAAGATTTGTGGTTTTTGTAGACCAACCAACCAGACCAGTGTATGAAGTAGTGATTGTGATGTTGTTCATAGTTTTCAATAGTTTTGAAAAAGTTGGTTTAAAAAATAGTGTTGACAAAATAATGATATTCCTCTTTTATTATCATGTTTATTTATCGTTCTCAATTAGTTTTTAGAAAATTGGGTTTACAAAATAGTTTTGGCAAGCTAATATAAAGTTACTGTTTTTTTTATTTATGAAATTAGCGCAAAAAAGGCGGAGCTCTGGAGTTAGAGAGAGAGAGAGAGAGAAGGGTTGGGGATTTTTAAGTCTTTAGGTAGTGGAACACACTCCACAGCACAGCTCGGGAGCTTAAATTTACAGGGAAACATCATTATTATGATATGTATTATGAGGATTGTTTTTGTTGAGTGATTGGCAAAAATCCAGAGCTATAAATCTATCAAAATTTATGATCAAGAAGCAAAAAAAATAGGCCAGACGAACAAATAAACAATTTTAAGATATGCTCTAGTTTTAGCCACTTCAAAACTAAAAAATTTCAGATCTATAGAAAGATTTTTTAAGCACCTAATATAAAATAAAACGAACACCGAAAAAAAATGTGTTAAAATCTTTTTTCTCATTTCATTAGTGTCAAATATGCCGTCTTATATTTCAGCTAGAAATGCAGACGGCGCAGTATGTACTTATGGACTTAAAAATCATAAAAATCATAAAATCCTCGTTTTTTAAATAATTTCTTGAAAATGTGTTAAACGTTATTTCTTTTCGGATCTTGAGAATCCTAAAGAATTCTCGTTTTTCTGCAATTTACGGGAAATGTGCCAAGCATTTCATATTAAACGAGCTTAATAATCATAAATAATACGAGATTTTTTTTATAATTTGATGGATTTGTGCAAATAGTTATGGCATCATTAAATACTGGACTGAAATTTTATTTAGGACTAAATTACGTTTTTTTTACCACATAAGAAATCACAATCGTGTAAAATACTTCGGACTTTGACATTGTATTGTAAGAGAATGTAATTCCAAACAAAAAGTGGCAGTCGCCTTGATTTTGTACAGATTGTGACTGATTCTGCGGTGTTAAGAATTTTAAGGCAATTGCATTTGTGCACCTGTGTGTGAAAATCATCAGTGGCGGTGATATATAATACTTCGCGGATGAGCAAAAAACGTTTTTTCTGTGTGAATTGAAAGTAAAACATTTAGAAATATTTGGAAAGGAAATATATTTTTGAAAGGATTTTATTTATTTATTTGTTTTTTTACAAAAAAAGTGGTTCGCGTTTTAATTAGTTCAAGACATGTTTTATTTTAATAATCCGATTGATTCCAAAATCGATCATTATTAAAGACTTATGTAAAATAAGGAGAATTACACTTACGAAACGCGTTAAATCCAATATTTGAAGTAAAATTTTGTAGCGGTTGTTGATTAATTTTATTATTTTTTTTAGTCGCTGGTTCGAGGCCAGCTCCAAGCATAGGTGAGAAGTAACGGTCTAAGAAGCTGGAGGGGATGGTTAGCCGGGATAAATCGAATTTTGAATTCTAGGAGGGGGGTCCCAGTGGGTCACCTATGGCTCCAAGTCCCAATTTTTCAAATTAATTGGAAAAAATGGGCCTTAAAGCAAAATCCACAATATTTGCTAAATAATAAATTACAATAACTGAAGAAAAAAATTTATATTACAGAATGTTCTTAGTCTTCAATGTTCTAGCTCCAGAGCTTCGTGTATTAAAAAAAAACAAGCTCCGCCGGAGCTTCGTCACTTAAATATGTAAGTATAAGCAAAAATATATAACACAAGAGAATGTCCCACTACTATACACTAAATTTTTAACCAAAATTTTGCCAGAAAAGTCGCACAAACGTATACAAGTGCGACTTTTCTTGCAAAATTTTCGTATTTTATATTTTTTCGCAAGATATTTTTTCGTAGACGCTACTTCCTGATTTTTGAATCAAAATATTTAATTATTTTTTGGTGAGTGGTGACGTCAAAGTTTATTCTGAGAGGTTTTTATATCCCTCTCAAAAAGTTAACGATATTGTTAGACACCAGGCAGTAGCTATGAGGAGTTTCGGCATGTTTATAACAATTAAAGGAGTAAAAAGTAAAAAAAAAACCACGTGTTGTTGTGTACTTAACAGAAAACTTATAATTCTTTTCTGTACACATACCTTTATGCTGAAAATAAGTCAAAATTAATAACGATTAGATTATGGTATACTTATAATATCAGACCTGCGACCTGTCCCCGAGGAGTCCAACTGGGGACATTCCCAAAACGGTGGAAGACCATTCCCAAAACGTCGGGAAAAGCATCCCAAAACGGGAGAAAAGCATTCCTAAAACGGGAGAAAAGCATTCCCAAAACGGGAGAAAAGCATTCCCAAAACCGAAGAAAAGCATTTCCAAAACGGGAGAAAAGCATTCCCAAAACGGGAGAAAAGCATTCCCAAAACAGGAGAAAAGCATTCCCAAAACGGGAGAAAAGCATTCCCAAAACGGGGGAAGAGCATTCTCAAAACAGGGGAAGAGCATTCCCAAAACGGGAGAAAATGATTCCCAAAACGGGAGAAAAGCATTCCCAAAACGGGAGAAAAGCATTCCCAAAAGGTGGAAGAGCATTCCCAAAACGGGGGAAGAGCATTCCCAAAACGAGAGAAAAGCATTCCCAAAACGGAAGAAAAGTATTCCCGAAACGGGAGAAAAACATTCCCAAAACGGGGAAAGAGCATTCCCAAAACGGGAGAAAAGCATTCCCAAAACGGGAGAAAAGCATTCCCAAAACGGGGGAAGAGAATTTCCAAAACGGGAGAAAAGCATTCCCAAAACGGGAAAGGTAAGCGGAGGGAGCTCCGGAGTTTCGAAGCTCCCTCCGCTTTAAATTAGCGAATCTCCTCAGCATGATATTGAAGAGTAGAAATATCATTAATAAAACTAATGAAGAGAAATAGCGGCAGAAAGTTTTTAAAATAAAAATTTATAAAAAAAACAAGAGATTAAAAATCAACTTTTTTAACTGTATGCAGTAATGGTTTATAATAGGAACAGGATACGTTTTCAGACCTGTGCACTGCCGCCCCCCCGGGGTTCAAACGGGGGGGGGGCAATTCCAAAATGGGGGGCACGGGGGGCAACTTTTTTGAAACGGGGGGGAGGCAATAAAACTGGGGGGGGGGCAAGCAGGGGGGAAAGAAAAAAAAAGAGAAAAAAAGAAGGGAAAAGGGAAAAAAGGACAAAAAAAGCGAAAATAAGGTAAAAATAGGTCTAAAATGGCTTAAAATACATTGAAATAGGCTAAAAACTGCAAAAAATTCGCGATGATGGCGTCATGATTGGTCAAAAATGGCTTTATAATTTTAGGGTACTTTTTTATTTTTTTGGCGGGGGTTTAATAAAACGGGAGGAGGGACAAATCCTCGAATAAAGCGGGGGGGGGGCATTTCCAGACCGTGCACAGATCTGCGTTTTGCTCCAAATATGTTTTAAAATTATTGATTGTGTAAAATTTGGAAATAAATAGCTATTAATCGGGCAACAATGTCTGCAAAAACGCAAATTTTTAATTTTTTTGCGTTTTTATACAGTTTTGAAAACAAATTTCATTATTTAAACCTGTTTATTCCTAAACGCAATTTCACAGTACTCTTTGTGCCTGTACTCTTTTGTGCATCATTCTGTTCCGGAACTAAAATAGTACCCATGAAAGTTCTGGAACTTTCATGGGTACTACTCTTATGATAGGGAGCCATATATATAATATATTTTGTGGGATTGGTATTTTTTAGAAAAATCTATTTTAAAAAATCCTTGCATTTTTTGCATGATTGATTTTATTGGTTTTTGAGGTGTCATAATGACTGAACGACTCAATTATCTTTCAGTAAATGGGTTAATAATTTTTAGCAATGATATTAAAACGTCAAAAATTAAAATTGTTTTGCCGTCATTGCTAAGAAATATTAAGGATATTACCAAAAACTTTTCATCATTTCGTTTATATAGCCAAGTATATAAATAACCTGATCTTTATCTGGCAATCAAATATAAAGGATAATAATTGTTTTGCGCAAACACATTCGAACACGTTTCGTCAAAACCTTTTATTATTCAGGAAGGAATTGTTTTTTGTTTTTTTTTAATTTTTTGATCTAAAGTTTTTGTTGACGCAATAGAATGGTACCTAGGCATAAGGCATTTATTAAAACTTCTCAATATGATTCTTATCTTTTTGCTTCTGTTTTGAGAAAGTAAGATACATAACTTTTTGAATCTTTAACCGTGAATTTATGCCTTGAGACTGTCATTGTTTAAAAAGCAGGAAGTTTTGGAACTACGCCTTAAATAAGTTAATTTAAAGTTTATTAAATCCATAGGTGGTCCATATAGTTGGGATGGGACATGCGTCTAAAAACTAACAAGATATATGAGAACCGGCGCTTAAAGTACTCATCAATAGAAGAAAAAAACATCTTTTAATAAGAAAAAAACATGGTATATCTTTTTTTCTATAGGTATGTCAATAAACACTCTGTTTCCTCGTCACTTATAACTGCTGTCGGCTAGGAAATGGTGATATATAAACGTGTTTGCTTTTAATCTACGGTTTCTCTGCAAAAAATTATTTTAATTTTTTGCTTGTCTTCCAGTAGCGAGTAAGCAAAACAACTCATTTTTTCCCCTCTTTTGGCGCCACTTTTTGAGTTATTTGTGGCTGTGTGAGTAAACTTACGTTTGTATGCTTTGGGAACGATCGCCTTATTCGCCAGATATTTTCAAGTTTGTTTTGTAGTATTAAAGGAGCAGTATAGATTTCTAGACCTGTGCACTGTCTGAAAATGCCCCCTCGCTTTATTGGAGGATTTGCTCCCCTCCGTTTTATTGCTTCCCCCCGTGAAAAAAATGAAAAAGTACCCCAAAATTTTGGGGCCATTTTTTATTTATTATGACACCATCATCGCGAAATTTTTGCAGTTTTTAGCCTATTTTAATGCATTTTAAGCGATTTTAGACGTATTTTTACATTAATTTGGTTTTTTTGTTCCTTTTTGGGACAGGAAATGGCGGGACCTTAGAGCTGGGTACTAAAGAGCCAGAATAGGGGTCTTAAAAGCACGAAAGGAAGGCACATAGGGACCTAAGAGCCAAATGAGAGCGGACCTGTTAACAAATAACCTTTACATGCGTAATCGACAGAGTAAGAGGGACCAAAGAACCAAAAAGTAAAAAAACCGTTAGTAGACTACTTTTATAAAAAATTTAGAAAGTTTTAAAATATTTTAGTAATTATTTGTGATAAAAGATTCTTTTTCATGCCTCGGAACTAACAAACTTAATTCTAATTAATCAATTTTTCTCCCTGTCTTCGTATATTCCTCAAGGTATTTCTTGACGACCGATGGACAAAATGGGCTATTTTACATTTTAAACTTTGACCAAAGAAGAGATTAGTAGAAGTTTGAGACTTATATTTCTTAATTTCGTCTTCTCGAGTTAAATTATTTCGAGTTAAAGTTAAATTTATTTAATTTACAAATCACTATAACAAAAAAAAATTAAAAAAAATCTTTTCAGCTAAACAATTATATTAGGCGCGTACGTAAGGACTTATACAACACAAAATAGCCGATGAAGTTTTTTTAATATTCGAAACAGACTGAAAAATTAAAAAAAATTATGGTAACATTTGGTAAATCAGTAATACCAGGGATAAATACGACAGTATTTTAAAATCGGATTAAATTGGCTTTAAAATCGGCTCCTGAACCAATGGAGTGGGCTCTTGAGGGCAGGAGTAAGGTTTTCACAAAAAATTATTAAAATCGAAGACAAAAAGTTTGACTCCGCACCGCACCTTTAAACACTAACTTTTTGTATTCCCCAAAACTTAATTTTAGATAAATATTTTAAAATCACTCAGATAATTAAGCTACCAACCAATTGGGACTTTGTGAATTTTTTCCAGTTTTTTAAATCAAATAAATTGTTGTTTGGGAATAAAATTATTGTGTGAACGTGACATTGAATAAAATAGATAAACTGTTTTTGAGTTTCAGAACACATGATTTTAACAATAGCTTGACATAAAGCATTAAAAAAATAGTTTACACTTTTTGTATTTAAAGAAAAAAAAACAGAAATTTTATGGGTTTTGAATAAAGCCTGTATTATTTATTCGAAAATTTTAAAAATAACTGAGAAATTCGCATTTCTTACATGTGTGAAAAGCAATTAAAGAAAATAGGGTAGTGCATTTAATTTCGGCACTTTTCCCAATTGGGCATTTTTGATTTTGGACTATATCTTTAGTAATCCTGGACGGAATACGACGTTTGATAGCTCAAATGAGAGCTAATTATATGTAAATGACTGTCGTGAGCTTTTTATTTGTTATATTATGATATTTTCATGTGAAATTGTGTGATTTACAAAAAATAAAATTGTTACTCGTTTTTAGAACATGGGCATTTCATGATTTCGCAATAAATTGGTTTAAAAATTAAACTGTCCTGGCAAAATTTAGTCTATTTTCCGAATTTTTAGTGCCCGTGGTTCTACGTTGCGTCTGTAGTGAGGAATCGTTATAAAATAAAATAGTGTAATTTCGGCACTCATATGCTGTAGGTAAAAACGGATTGAATTAAGTGGTCGGGTGTTAAATTGTAGTTGTAAATAGTTAAAAGACAACGTTGAAATGTGTATGGGTCATAGCACTGCACTTAAACTCGATTAAGAGGGTCCTTTTAAAAAGTGCCGAAATTAATTGCACTTTTTTCCCAAATTTTGCTCATTTTGATACCATTTGGCATTTTAGCTGTAACTTTTTGCCAGTTGCACGTTGAACAACAAGTAGAAGCTTAAATTAAAGAAAAATGTCTGAAGATAATGATAGGTTTTAAAATTTTTGAAAATGATGATTTTTTTCTGAGAAACAATCGATTGTTTGTAAAGTGCCGAAATTAAATGCACATATTTAATTTCGGCAATTTTCCATTTTTTTAAAAACTGATTTAATTAAACAAAAAAACAAGTTTCGTACAGTCAAACTTTTATGAAGCAACGCAGTATCGTGAAAGCTTCAAAATGAGCTATCAAACATGAAAATCGGGCCATACAGTAAAAAGTTACATCGGAAAAACAAAAAAGTGCCGAAATTAAATGCACTACCCTATATAAATTAATAAATTATTCGTAAAAAGTAATAACAAAAATAACGCATAAACATTGAAGGCATTTAAAAAAAACGTGATAGATAGATATTGGGCTCTAAAATCCCTAGTAATGTAAAAACAAACTTGCTAAAAATAATTTAAAAAATAAAATATGGCTTTAAAGTCCCTCCTTATGTGTTTCTTTACAGTGTTACGCCATATAACGTAATTAAAAAATGAAACGGATTTAAAGGCTCTAAGGTCCCTTTTTTGTGGCTCTTTGGTTTAAAAAAAATCAGTCTCCTAAGCGTGGCTCTTTGTACCCTTGGCTCTTCAGGGTTTTTCGTGGGCTCTTTTGTCCCTTTCGTTCCCGCTGCTTGGCTCTTAGGTCCCTTTTTTTCGGTTCTTTAGTACCCAGCTCAAACGTCCCTTGGCTCTTCTGGCTCGTTACCATATGTCTACTAGATAGCATGTCAAAGTGGATTTTGAAAGTTACAGGCTCAATTCCTTTATTGGCCAAATTTTTTGAATTTGTTTTATTTGTTCAATTTTTTAAAATTCGGCTCAATTCTTTTATTCCATTTTTTTCAATTCCTCAATTCTTTTTAAATTTGGCTGTTTAACATTTTTCTTGTCTGGTTAACTTCGCCATATAATTTTTATTTTCTGGTTAATTTTGCCTATAAGTTAGTACAAAAATATCAAATTCTAAAATAACCAAAAACTTCGCTCTGTAAAATCTATAATTGTTTCAAATAAGCAAACAGAAATCAAAGCAAACCGTACAAAAACAGCAGACAACCTTTTGTAAAATGGTTTTTTTCCGCGTGACATACAATATGTTAAAAACGTTAAGACATCAGAAAACATTAGCTTTAAGTTTGGTTTAATTCCGAAAAGTATTAAATAAAGACAGCCATTTAATAAAAATATTTTGTATTTGGTTTTAGAGAGTCAGAATTTTTTTTCTTGCTTGTGTTATTAATTTCAATTTGAAATCAAAATTTTAAAAGCAACAAAATATACATAAAAAGCATTTGGTGTGTTTAAATTTAAAATTTTCTAATTATAAAAAAATTGTAAATACACAACAATCTGGCGATGTAATTGTATATAAGTAACTACATATCTGTTGCCTGGTGTTTTAAAATTTTGCGCATGAGTATTGTTGAAGTTATAATAACAAAAAAAATTTTACTGATAATTCTAAGTTTAACTAATTTAAATATTAATTTATGGTTTTAGAATGCACTAAGAGTTATTTTTTATAACACAATATTTGAAAAGTAAAAAAAGGAACCTATAGAAAATGCCACGCTTCGCCAAAAAAGGGGGTCAAGAGAGGCGGACAACCCCCCAAGTATAAAAACCGTTGTTAAGGAGTTTAAAACAGCCATTATCAAACCTAGGGTAGTCGGAAAAACGAAAACGTGCCGAAATTAAATGCACTACCGGGTAGTGCATTTAATTTCGGCACGTTTTCGTTTTTCCAATGTAACTTTTCACTGTATGGCCCGATTTTCATGTTTGATAGCTCATTTTAAAGCTTTTACGATACTGCGTTGCGTAATAAAAGTTTCACTGTACGAAAGTTGTTTTTGTACTTAATAAAATCACTTTTTAAAAAAAATGGAAAATTGCCGAAATTAAATGTATGCATTTAATTTCGGCACTTTCCAGACATTCGATTGTTTCTCAGTTAAAAATCATCATTTTCAAAAATTTAAAAGCCTATCATTATCTCCAGACAGTTTTCTTTAATTTAAGTCTCTACTTGTTGTTCAACGTAAAACTGGCAAAAAGTTACAGCTAAAATGCCAAATAGTATCAAAATGAGCAAAATTTGGGAAAAAAGTGCATTTAATTTCGACACTTTTTAAAAGGACCCCCTTAATCGAGTTTAAGTGCAGTGCTATGACCCCTACACATTTCAACGTTTTCTTTTAACTGTTTACAACTACAATTTAACACCCGACCACTTAATTCAACCCGTTTTTACCTACAGCAATATGTGTGCCGAAATTACACTAGTTTATTTTATAACGATTGCTCACCACAGACGCAACGTAGAACCAGGGGGATTAAAAATTCGGAAAATAGACTAAATTTTACCAGGAAAGTTTAATTTTTAAACCCATTTATTGCGTAATCATGAAATACCCATGTTCTAAAAACGAGTAACAATTTTATTTTTTGTAAATCACACAATTTCACATGAAAATACCATAACGTAACAAATAAAAAGCTCACGACAGTCATCTACATATAATTAACTCTCATTTGAGCTATCAAACGTCGTATTTCGTCCAGGACTACCAAAGATATAGTCCAAAATCAAAAATGCCCGATTTGGAAAAGTGCCGAAATTAAATGCACTACCCTATGTCTCATATATGAGTTTTAACATGTATATAATGTTGTCATTCAATATCTAAGGCAAAGGTATGAACTGCAGGGCATGTACCTTAGCTACGTATTGAATGGTACAATCCATCGAAATTTAAAAAAAAACTAATATAATTTATCAATGTACAGTTCCCGCGAAGCGGGAAAAATTTCAATTTTTTAGGTATTTTTATGCTTTTGTAAAGTAAAGTAAAGTAAAGTAAAGTAAATTTATTGTTGCAAAGGTTACTGTTATGTAACATACTTACATTACAACAAAAATTATACAAAAATGTTACATCATTACAATTATTTATACATCAGTAAGTGATAAAAACAAACAAAACAACGACAATCACGACAATAATAGCATTAGAACAATTACGACTGGACTGGGTATTAAAATTAGCATGGCAAAAACTATTCAGAAATTATTTAATTTATAAAACTAGATATTTTAAGACGAAAAATCTTAAGAGACTGTGATGAAACTATTTCTTTCGGGAGTGAATTCCATAATTTGGCAGCACGATTATTAAAAAAATATTTGGAAGTGTCAAGTCTACAAAATTTTTCTTTTAATTTAAACCCATTATTACGTGTACGCGTATTATTATCAAAAGACAAAAATTTATCAACAGGTAGATCTATCATGTTATTAAGCATTTTGTAACACATAATAACATCATTTTGTTTTCTTCGAGATTCAAGCTTTTTTAAGTTAAGCTCTGTAAGGCGTGTTTCGTAAGACACTTTAGGAAACGAACATCGAGAATATAATCTTCTGGTGAACGTTTTTTGAACTTTTTCTAACCGTTCTATATCCATTAAATAATGAGGGTTCCAAACATAAGTCTCAAATTCAAGTAATGGACGCACAAAACTTATGTAGGCTTTAAGCAAATGGGACATATTTGTTGTTTGAAAAGCTCGAAATAACACAGCAATTCTTTTAAGTGCTTTGGCAGCGATATTGGAGCAGTGCTCAGAAAATTTTAGATCTGAACATATTATAATGCCTAAATCACGGATGCTATTTGTGTTCTCAATATACTTGTTATTTAGTAAATATTTGTATTTTAAATTATTATTACCCAAGTGAAGTACATTACATTTATTTATAGCAATGCTTAACTGCCACTTATTGGTCCATTTACAAAAGTTATCCAAATTTCTTTGAAAGTTTGTCGAACTGTTAGCATCTTCAATAATACTATACATTTTCGCATCATCGGCGAATAATTTTACAAAAGTTTTGGAGTCAAGACAATTTGGCATATCATTGATATAAATAAGGAAAAGGAGTGGCAGAACGCTCCTTGAGGCACTCCACTAGACACATTTACGTATCAGAATAAACATAATCGTTCAAAGCATCAGGAGAGTCATTAGGTAGAACAACCTTCTGTCTTCGATTAGATAAAAAACTTGTAATCCAGCTTAAAAGTTCGTAATCAATTCCGTAGGATTTAAGTTTAGCTAACAATTTGGGGTGACTTACGGAATCAAAGGCTTTTGAAAAATCAATGTACATAACATCCACTGATTTTTTATTTTCTAATGCAGTAACCCAATCAGAACGCATTAGGAATTTTTCTGAATTTATATTTAAAGTAAAATTGTTTTTTTACCAAAAATTTAAAAAACCTAAGGTACCAAAAACGAACAAAAGTTTTGAAAGGGATTAATATTTGCTGTTTGCTTTAAACGATCGTGAGAGAAGAAACTAAAAAAATATACCACGTGGGAGAAGAAGCGAATATGGGGCAAAAACTGGTTTTTTAAATTTTATCGCTAAAGATAATTGACGACCAAAATCGGTTTGTGTTTTTTCTTCTTCAGCTACTATGATTGTTTGCTAGAAGAATGAGATTGTTGCAAAAACTATGAATTTGTTACTTAGTATTGATGGATTGTGTGGCTTGCGTTGTGCGGCTTTTTTTTTTGTTATCCACAAAATTCAAATGGCGCATAAGCTATTTGTTACCTGGAAACACGGGTTTTTTGTCGGAAGCTCCTGATAACATTAATTTGGTGAGATAATTTATATAATACTATCTTTCAGTTGTTTTTTGGATAATATTTTATATAAGCCATTCAATTCAATCGATGCGACCCATTTTAAAAACATTTTATTTTGAAAACGATGTTTGGTGTGTGGTTTATGGTGTGTTTTATTATATACCATATGCTTGACTTTCGATGTTGATATTTAGAATCAATATTGGTACCAACATTCATCAATAAAGTAGCGTATTTTTTGAAACACTTGGGTTAATTAATATTGTTAAGTTAATTCGAATTACTTCGAAAAATTTATCCCGATATTTTTTTTAATATGGCCTAAGCCCAGGTTTTTTTAAGCCTGAGGGAAGCTTTAAAAAAATTAAGAAAAACTTTAACAAATAACTTTATTAAAAGTTGTGATTGTTTTTTTTAGGATTTACTTAGGCTTCAGAAAACAGTCTTTTGAAGAAAAGCTTCGAGGTAAATTCGTCCAACTAAATCGAGTTAGTCTAATTTTACCCAATATTCCATAATTCAATAATAAATAAATAACAATAAAGAGATTACACAAGTTAAAAATTAAAAAGAACTAATTTTTATTTTAATGTCAATAAAAGTACATCATAAATACAACAATCATTGTGATTAAAACTACATCATAAATATAACAATCACTGTGATTAAAACTACTGTGATTGCTACTGTGTCGTCCATACCTAAAATGAACGTATTTGAAAAAAAAAACAAACAAACCAAACACCAACTTTTTCTCTGTTTCAAAAAAGTTGCCCCCTCTGTCCCCCGTTTTTAATTTGCCCCCCCCCCCCTTCACCCCAATAATACCCCGGGGGGGAGTGCACAGGTCTGCAAATAATATTCCAGCCAAACAAACGTTTCAATTTTTTTTAAACTGATGATACGATGAAAAAAACAGGTGATAAAAAAGAAGAAATAAGGCAAATAAGGCAATTTAAGTAAAAATAGGTCTCAAATCGGTGTAAGTGTTGCAAAAAATGTTTAAAAACTATAAAATCTTTTGTGAAAACAGGTTATAACGATTTCAACTATACTTTTTATTGTTACTTTTTAAGCGGAGTAGGGCATAAAAACGGGGAGATTAGGGCGCAGATCCACTGAAAAAGCAGGGAGGGGGGAGGGCATTAGACTGTGCGCAGCAGCACAAGTCTGCAAATCTTTAATGTGGTAATAACAAAATTCTATTTAAAAACTACCTACTACAAAGGTATGATAGAGAAGTTTAGCAGGGGAAGTGATTTGTTTGATAAAAACAGCTGAAAATAGAAAATAATAGTTATGTAACTAAACTGATAAAAGTTTAAGTTTTAATTTGACTTCTTTGACGTGTTATTTTATGTCAATTTTTTGTTGTATTATCTTTTTTATTGCTGTCAATTATCTAAAACTTTATCAGAGGTGACGTTGGTACGTTTAAATTACCTAACAAAAATTTTACAAATTGTATAATATTATGGTGTTCAATTTGCTTCATCACGTGAATGCAAAATATTTACATTTCATGTCATAGCTTAAAGTTATTAGCAAACAAAAAGTATTGACATAATTCCCAATATTTACGAATGTACACTAATATAAATTATATTCATTTTTTAACGAATCTTTTTTGTATTGTTAGTTTCGCAAGTGTTCTTGTCTTTTATTGGAAAATGTTCCTTTTTAGATTTTTTAAAAAGTATTAAGGGAATAATACCATTTTTAAAAAAGATTAATTTGTTTTTACAATTTGTGTGTTTTTTGTTTGCTGTTATTCTGGTATTATCACAGACCTGTGCACGGTCTGGAAATGCCCCCCCGTTTTATTGGAGGATTTGCCCTCCCCCCATTTTATTGCCCCCCCCGCCAAAAAATGAAAAAGTACCCTAAAATTATGACGCCATTTTTGACCTATGATGACGCCATCATCGCGAATTTTTTGCAGTTTTTGGCCTTTTTCAATGTATTTTAACTTTTAAGCCATTTTAGACCCTTTTTACCTTTTTTTTGCCTTTTTTGTCCTTTTTTCTCTTTTCCCTTCTTTTTTTCTCCTTTTCTTCTCTTCTTTTTCTTTCTCTTCTGCTTGCCCTCTCGTTTTATTGCCCCCTCCTGTTTCAAAAAAGTTGCTCCCACACATGCCCCCCCCCGTTTTGGAATTGCCCCTCCCCGTTTAAACCCCGGAGGGGGGGGGGGGCCGTGCACAGGTCTGTTATCAGATAGCTATATTTATGTTTTGCTTTTTCAAAAAACCAAATACATATAAGAAAGACATTTCACTTCTTTAAATTATACATTTTGTAATAGAATATTTTGACATAAGGCGCTTTACACAGTAAAATTCCAATACACAATAAGACGAAAGTGGAAATAAAAATATTATTTAAATGAAAAATTTTAATAATTTATCAAAGTAAAATAAGGCGTAAAAACTAAATTTAAAATAATATATTGATTAGATTTACAAATGTCAACATAAAAAATAAAATTACGATGAAATCACAGAAAAAGTTGGAGTTTGGTTTTTTTTTCAAATACATTCATTTTAGGTATTGACGACAAATTAGCAATCACAGTAGTTTTAATCACAGTGATTGTTGTATTTATGATGTACTTTTAATTGACTTGACATTAAAATAAAAATTCCTTTTTTTTAGTTTTTTAACTTGTGTAATCTCTTTATTGTTATTTATTTATAGGCACCTTGTACTGGAACTCGGTTTCTACATGAAGTATGCAATATACATAAGCGTCACCATAATGGATAATTACCGTATCTCCTACTTATCTTTTGTAATATGCAGATCAACTAATTGAAATTTCGCGCGCTTTTGATCGGTTGATCTGCATACTACGAAAGATAAGTAGAAGATACGGTAATTATCCATTATGGTGACTCGCTATGTTTATTGCATACTTCATGTACAAACCGAGTTCCAGTGCAAGGTGCCTATACCAAATAAATTTTATAATATAACCAAAATATACTAAATTACCGTATCTTCCACTTATCTTTCGTAGTATGCAGATCAACCGATCAAAAGCGCGCGAAATTTCAATTAGTTGATCTGCATATTACAAAAGATAAGTAGGAGATACGGTAATTATCCATTATGGTGACGCTTATGTATATTGCATACTTCATGTATAAACGGAGTTCCAGTGTAAGGTGCCTATTATTGAATTATGGAATATTGGGTAAAATTAGACTAACTCGATTTAGCTCGACGAATTTAGCTCGAAGCTTTTCTTTGTTTTCTGAAGCCTAAGTAAATCCTAAAAAAACAATCAAAACTTTTGATAAAGTTATTTGTTAAAGTTTTTCTTAATTTTTTTGAAGCTTTTCTCAGGCCTAAAAAACTTAGGCTTAGGCAATATTAAAAAAATATCGGGATAAATTTTTCGAAGTAATTTGAATTAACCTAAAAATATAAATTAATCCAAGTGTTTCAAAAAGATACGCTACTTTATTGATGAATATTGGTACCAATATTGATTCTAAATATCAACATCGAAAGTCAAGCATATGGTATTTAATAAAACACACCATAAACCAAACACCAAACATCATTTTCAGATTATAATGTTTTTAAAATGGCATTATTCATTTAATACTTTTCATTATTAAATTAAATATAAAATTTAAGCTTTTTAGTACCCTATACTATAGCAAATAATTATATTAAATTTTGTAAATATCCGTTCTGTAGAACTGTTTTCCTTTGAAAAATGGTGTATAAAAACAACATTGGCAGACCTGTGAAGGTCTGGAAATGCCCCCCACGCTTTATTGAAGGATTTGCCCCCCGTTTTATTGCCCCCCCGCCAAAAAATGAAAAAATACCCTAAAATTATGACGCCATTTTTGACCTATGATAACGCCATCATCGTGAATTTTTTGCAGTTTTTAGCCTATTTCAATGTATTTTAAGCCATTTTAGACCTATTTTTACCTTATTTTCGCTTTTTTGTCGCTTTTTTCCCTTTCCCCTTCTTTTTTCACTTTTTTATTTTTTTTCTTTTTTTTTCTTTCTCCCCTTCTTGCCCCCCCGGTTTATTGCCCCCCGTTTAAAAAAATTTGCCCCCTCCGTGCCCCCCCTCTCGTTTTAGAATTGCCCCCCAATAAAACCCCAGAGGGGGCAGAGCACAGGTCTGCATTGGAAATAACCAAGCGATATTCTTTTAATTAACTCGTTAACCCTAGGGAATCAATTCTTGGTGTAATACAATTTTTGTCTCAGTGTGACCTGCCTGATACATCGATTAGTATTAATTAAACAGCAATAAAAAATACACCATGATTTAGTAAACTGCACCTTTAAAACCTATGGCAGAATTTAAAACTGTAACTTTCTCATTTGTTTTGTATGTATGCATCATAAAACATCAAACGTGTGTTATGCAAACAAAGAAGCATGTTTAAATTCACAATATATTGACTATATTTTTTAATCAGGGTAGAATACATGATTTATTTTGGCCTATAACAAATAGACATGTTCCCTGTGGAGCTCTGGAACGCCGGTTTTCGGAGCCTTGCAGCACCTTTATAAACATGGAGCCCCATTTTTTTTTCAATATAATTTAGCATATAATTAAAGAGTAATATTTTAATTTTTCTTATTTTTTGTGTGACTCGAAGTTTCTAAACAATGATAAAAATAAAAAAATAATTGTAAAAGTGGCTAGAATAACATAAACCTCTTAAAGTTAATTTAAAATTAAATAAATTGCAGAATGAAATAATAAGCGCATATTTTGACTTTTTTGTTTTAATAATCGTTTCTTCGGAGCATGATAACTTATAGCGCAGGAACATAACAAAGAAACTGCTTTGACTTCGTTAAAAAAACAAAAAAATCTGGATTACTATTTTAAAAAATATGGATTATTATTTCAAACGAATAATTTTTTAGCTAAAGTCAAAATGTGTTTTATTAACATTTAAGAACATACGATTAAAATAAAAAAGCTATTTTTTAATCAAGATAGGGTAGAGCATTTAATTTCGGCACTTTTCCAAATTGGGCTTTTTTGATTTTGGACTATATCTTTGGTAATCCTGGACGGAATACGACGTTTGATAGCTCAAATGAGACCTAATTACATGTAGATGACAGTCGTGAGCTTTTTGTTTGTTATGTTGTGATATTTTCATGTGAAATTATGTGATTTATAAAAAATAAATTTGTTACTCGTTTTTAAAACATGGGCATTTCATGATTACGCAATAAATTGGTTTAAAAATTAAACTGTCCTGGTAAAATTTAGTCTATTTTCCGAATTTTTAGTGCCCGTGGTTCTACGTTGCGTCTGTGGTGAGCAATCGTTATAAAATAAAATGGTGTAATTTCGGCACACATATTGCTGTAGGTAAAAACGGGATGAATTAAGTAGTCGGGTGTTAAATTGTAGTTGTAAATAGTTAAAAGACAACGTTGAAATGTGTAGGGGTCATAGCACTGCACTTAAACTCGATTAAGAGGGTCCTTTTAAAAAGTGCCAAAATTAAATGCACTTTTTTTCCCAAATTTTGCTCGTTTTGATACCATTTGGCATTTTAGCTGTAACTTTTTGCCAGTTACACGTTGAACAACAAGTAGAAACTTAAATTAAAGAAAACTGTCTGAAGATAATGATAGGCTTTTAAATTTTTGAAAATGATGATTTTTTTACTGAGAAACAATCGATTGTTTGTAAAGTGCCGAAATTAAATGCACATATTTAATTTCGGCAATTTTCCATTTTTTTAAAAACTGATTTAATTAAGTAAAAAAAATACTTTCGTACAGTGAAACTTTTGTGACGCAACGCAGTATCGTGAAAGCTTCAAAATGAGCTATCAAACATGAAATTCGGGCCATACAGTAAAAAGTTACATCGGAAAAACAAAAAAGTGCCGAAATTTAATGCACTACCCTAAATCCGAAATGCCCATGTTTAATATGCCCATACTACATGCTAATTTTTATACACCGTTTGTGTGTTTGTTTGTTTAGTTTTTACGTTTGTTTACACATTACCTAACAACGACACAAAAATAAATGGAACAAAAATACTTACCAACACTACCACGGACCAAAAATTATACGTAAATTTCCGTTTGAATCACTAAAATCTGGTAGTTCCTGCACGCAATATCTCAATACTCTTTTGTGTCCGTACTCTTTTGTTCCAGCACTGTTTCGTGCGTACTCTTTTGCGAAACCCGGGCGACTATTTTGTGGAACTGTTTCGTGCCGTACTACTCTTATGATAGGGAGCCGTAGCCTTGATTATAATAATCAAGTATGATTCATTTATTTTTGCATAAATAAAAAACATAGCATAGGTGTATTTTTCAACTTTTACATTGAGGAATGTGAATTTTTTAAAATAAAATCCATGATAAAAGTTTTGTGGTAAAATAATATATAACATAATATTATAACAGAGGGATAATGTTTTGTGTGAACTGAATATTTATCACTTGAAAAAGTTGTCAGCGGCTGTTTTCTCGGGTATTTTTCATTTATACAGTCAGTGCTACAATAGAATAAGTCACACTCTGACAAAAATTAACAGGAATTGTGACTCGTTGTGTCTAAATATGTGTTTTACGGTAAAAAAAAGTCACTCTGATCTGTATTTTTATAGCGATTTTAATCGATTTTGGAATTCTAGTGAGAATTTATACCGTTTCTATTTTTATAAACAAAGAATCACAGTCAGCTGAATTTTATACGAATAGAACGCATTCTGTCATTGGAAGGATGATAATGAAGTTGTTTTCTCGCCAAAAAACATTATTTAGTTAAACGTGTCTTACGGCTATTGAGTAAGGTTAAAAACCACTGTTGGTTTGGAATATCAATAAATTTTCCAAACTCTGAGAAAGAAAAAAACGCACACTATTTATCTATTTTCTCAGCCAAATTTAATTGATGAAAGCTATTTTGGTTGATAAGGTTAAGCAGACGGTTGTGTTGTGTATTCGCATAGTGATTGGTTGGTTAGTAATGGTATTTTGTTTTTTATAAACTTTTCAAAAAAAAACAATAAAAATAGTCCAAAAAGTGCAGAAAAAAGGATAACAAATAAATTTTTCAAAACTAAATAAGCTTGGAATTCTTTATTTAAGAAGCGGAGCTCCGAAGGTTTAGAATTTCTTGTTTTTAAAATGGTTTTAGCTCCAAAGTAACGTTGTTAGAAGGTGGTAACATCATTGGCTTCTTTTTGTTATGATAGACCCACTCAATTGGTAAAGTATAAGAAAAGCAATATATCCAGGTAGTCTCATAAAAAATTTTTTAGGGAAGTTACCCACCAATAGTTGGTGTACAAAATACTCATTATACCTTTAAAAATGAAGTATTATATGGGCATAGCATAAATGTGATAGTTTAATTTTAATGCTTTAACAATTATAACCTTTTCGACACAGAATTTTGCTTTTGCACTTATTGCGTTGTGTCTAAAATCAAGATTTTGTTGATTTTAAGCTCAATTTTATTTTGTAAAGTTTTTTCCAATTTACTGATTTATCTGACCTCCAAGATTTCGGTGGGTTTTATTTGCTGTGAAAATGGATGCTTCAAGGTTGTCCGTGTCATTCAATTTTGTAAAAAAAAAACAAAATTTTAGAAAAAATCAAACAGATTTTACAATCACAAGGTCTTCATCTCATCTTCGTTATTGTCGACGAACAAAAGGAACCTACTCGTATTTCGTGTGTCGTTATTAATTAAAAATTGGTAAAAAGAAAGTTTCTTTAAATTTGTTAACAAATAAACTTCCTTATTCCTTCCTTGGCCCGCCGGCTGCGCAAAACCGGAATTGGTGACAATTCGCTCCTGGACAATTCGCTCCCGGGAGAATTCGCTACCGGGATAATTCGCTTCCGGGACAATTCGCTCCGTGGGAAACTCAATTGTTGGATAAATTCTAGGAAGGACAATTCGCTCCCTAAACAATTTGCTCCCGGGAGTTTTATTAAACGCAATTTTTATTAAACCTACTTCATAAGTGCAATTCGCTCCCTGAACAATTTGCTATCTGGACATCTTACTTCTTAAAAATGCATCACTCATCTCGTTGCTCGCAAGGTTTTTCAAGCGCAACTTGTATAAAGCCTTTTTATGGACAATTTTTTTCTAAAAAAATAGCCGCCGGAATAAATTGCAAACAAATTTTGTTAAATCGTTCTCTTTTATTTAACTGGATAACTAAAAGTTATGCTATTTGTTAATAGTAAATACAGTTAGTCTGCAGTTGCCTCACGCCGTAATTATTAGGAAAGTTGAAAATTTTTTAAGATTTTGTGAATGAAGTTTTTGTTTTACTTGTTATATGAGTTTTTTTTTTGGTTTTTTCTGTTTTTTTTTTCTCTTTTTTTTTTTTTTTTTAAAAAGTTTTACGAATGTTTTTAAAGGTGCGGTATTTTTTCCTTTTTTTTTGGTTGTTTTTGGTTTGTTTTGGTTTTTTTTTGGTTGCTTTTGTTGTTTGTTTTTGTGTTTTTTGTTGATTTTTTTGTGATTTTATATATTTTTTACTAAATCATGGTGTATTTTTTATTGCTGTTTAATTATAATATTTTAACCTAAAAACAGAAAAAAAAAAATCGCCTTAATTTCGCCACTTTTAGGTTTAAAAAAAAACACTGAGAAAAAAATTGCTATTACACAAAAAAAAACGATTAGAAAACAAAATTGTAATTCTCTACGGTTAACAAGAGTTACAAAAGTTAAGCCTGGGTATAATTCTACACCAACCCTTGCCTATCTCTGATATTTCATATCTGACTGCATCCCTCCGCCAAGAAAATACTTTTTTTACGCATTTGAATATTTTTTGAGAAATTTCTACGGTCTATCGATGTAAATGGTAGAAAGTTAAATACTTTAACCCGCAAGATATTCTTAGTTATCCTTTTGACTGCATCCCCCCGCCAGGGAAATACCTGACATTTTAATTTACTTTACACAATATTTTGAAGCATTGGTATTCATATCGTGGTAAGCGATCGGTTGGGTAAGGAAACCATTTTGAAACGATTTTTGGATATCCACTGAGACCGTGCGAGGTCTGGAAATGCCCCCCGGTTTTATTGGAGAATTAACCCCCCCCCCCTTCCCCGCCAAAGAATGAAAAATACCACAAAATGGTATGACGTTAGATTTTTGACGTATGATGACGCCATAACCGCAATTTTTTTGCATTTTTAGCCTATTTTAATGTTTTTTAAGACATTATTAGACCTACTTTACCTTATTTTGGTTATTTTCAATGTGTTTTTATACACCATTTTTTTTCCTTTTTTTCCTTCTCCCTTTTCCCCCCCCCCCCCCGTTTTGGAATTGCTCCCCCCCCCCATACCCGGGGGGGGGAGGGTCTGTTCTATATTATTTAGGTGGGGTGGGGGTGGGGGGTTGACTCCAATCTGTTTTGGCCCCCCTCCTAATCTGGGGGTACCTGGTGACCCCCCCCCTATTTGGGGGTTAGTTTAGGACGCTAAGGGCTATTTGGGCATACCCAAAATTTTTTTTTGGATTTGATTAGATGTTTTGATGTTTATTGGTTTTGTAATAGTAATATATAGAGAATAGTTTTTTGTTTTTTCTTGTTTAAGTTTTTCTCCCAAAAAACAAAATCAAGAACACAAAACAAAAAAACAAATAATTATATCTATCTAAACAGATATTGTATAAAATTTGACAGAGAATAACTTTCAAAGAACCAAACGCGCAAACAAACATAAACAAAAATTTTTTAAAAGAACAGTAATACCCTTAATTAGTATACGGCAAAAGAATGGCAGCTTTTTGAAGTCTGGGGTGGCCGAAATACCGTAAAAGAAAAAGCGCAGATAGTATAAAGCATTGGAATCTTCTTTTGGAAGAAAACATAAAAATAAGAAAACAACTATTTAGACCACATAAAAGAGTATAAAACAGGGTCACAATTCGTCTATTTTTAATTTGGTGCATTTAAACACATGCCAAAATTCCAGAAAGTCACAAAAATGTGGTTTTTTCAATGAAAATGATATATGCGAAGCAATGAATAAACTTGGCAAAAATTTTATTTACATAATCAGCTATTTCTGTTCTAGCCTTCTTGTGTTTTGAAAAATTCATTTTCTACACCTAATTGGTGGCCGATTAGGCGTGGCGAATTAGTCAGTTACTATATGAAAGTTTTAGAGTGTTTTTAAGGTGCAGATATTTCTGGTGTATTTTTTATTGCTGTTTATTATATAGATGTATCAGGTCGAGAAAAATTGTATTAACAAATTATTCTCTTATGCTACAGTTATTAAGATATTGGTTATTTCTGTGTTTTTATACACCATTTTTCAAAACAAAACATATCTACTAAACGGATATTAACAAAACTTCAAAGAATTCATGCTAAGGTACCAAAAAGCTTAAATTTTAAATTTGGTTCAATTAAAAATAGTATTTCATAGTAATGCAATTTTAAAGATATCATGTTCCAAAAATAATGTTTGATGTTTGGTTTATGGTGTGTTTTAGAAGATTTTTAAAATTGCAAAATGTAAAACTTAAATAAGTGAAATGTTGTTTTTATAGGCAGTTCACTTTTTTTAAAGTAAAATTTTGAATAGCTAACAAATATACCAAAATAACAGCAAACAAAAACACCAAAAAACACACAAACTATAAAACACAAATTAAATTTTTTTTAGAAAATGACAGTACTCATTTATTTTTTTTTTGAATTAAACCAAATTTAAAACTAAAAATTTTTGGTACCCTAGCATGATTTCTATTAAGTTTTATTAATATCCGTTCAATAGAAATGTTTTCTTTTAAAAAATGGTGTATTAAAAACAACATTGGAAGTAACCAAGTAATATTCTTGTTAATAACTCGTTAACCGTTAAGAATTAATTTTTGGTGTAATAAATTTTTTTCTCAGTGTGAACTAATACATCAATTAATATCAATTAAAACGCAAAATAAAATCCACCATGAATTAGTATACTGCACCTTTAAAAGCAGTTTTGTTTTGATTAATATTTTAGTTTTTTATTATTGTCATAATTAATCTTTTTACTTTTTTTTAAAAAATTTTTTAAGGTTTTAATTCTTCAGTGTGGAAATAAATAATGATTAATTATGATCATTAATAATAATATTTTTTGTTTTGTAAATTTTCACCGGGTTATGTGCATGCATCAATTCGCCGCCGGGTTCATTTTCTGGCTCTGAAGCGCAAAGGTTTTTTAAATTAAGCTTTCGATTTAGTGATATTCTTACATCTAATAATATTTAAACTTATTTGAACTTAAAACACGCTCTAAATTATTTTATCTGCATTCGGACTATTTTCTTATTTTTAAAGGTTTATAAAATGTTCTAAAAAAATTTTTTTTTACAAAATATCTAATGGCACTGCTCTTTAATTATTTATGAAGTTAGCACAAAAATAAGGTGAAACTCCGAGGGTTGCGGAGTTCCGGAAAGCGAAAAGATTTGCAGCAAGAAGCTCGGGGGCGACATGACTAAAAAATAGTTCGTATAATAATAGAATAGAAAGAAAACGAAAAATAAAATTAAATCCTGAAATTTTGAAGCTGAAATAATATAAGCCTTTCTGGAACCTGGAGTTTATTTTTTAAACTTTATTAATTTTTATTCGTTCATAAAAAATTTGTCATTTTGGAAAAGATTTCATAAAAAACATATTGCGCTTGCACAAAAAAACTGTTAATGCCAAGTTTTTTAATAAATCTTTGATTATTGCGCGAAAATTAGTTTATATATTAATACAACTTATTTTTTCTCCGGAGCAATCCCCGGAGCTCCGGAGATCCGCCCTATTTTGATAATAATTTCATGAATAATTAAAGAGTAATAACATAAATTATTTTATCAAAAAATTTTTGTAAACTACATTTTTTTAAAACTTATTAAAAACAAAGAAGCCCAAATATGCAAGTAGAATAACTAAAAAAACATATTTCAAGGTTAAATACGCTTGAATCGCTCATTTAAGGGGCGGAGCTCTCGGCTTTAAAATACCAGAGCTCCGTCGCATGATATTGAAGAGTAGGAACATCACTATTAAATGCGTTCATATGATCTCATTTAATTTTGATTATAAATTTTAATATTAAAGACGAATTCTATCAGGGTGAAAACAGCAGAGTAGTAAAGTAACCACTCGTTTTTCGACGAAATATCACCATAGGTCACCGATGGAGGGTGGTAGGGGGGTGGCACCCCCCCTCAGACCGGACACCTCCCCCCCTAAGGCTCACTCCCCCAGACCACCCAAACCCCTCCTCTATAAAGACCAAAAAAACCCCTAACACCCCCTAAAGACTTGATTTCATAAAAAACACCTCCACTAACACCCCCCTAGAGGTCAAAAACCAAAACACCCCGGGGTGTGGACCTCCCCCTAGCCGTCGGAGGTCGGTGACATATGAATATCACGTGTTGAGAAACACCTGACGCAACCTAATAATAATTGGTTAAATCATCCCTGCCAACTTTTTTATTAATTTTATTCTTGCGCGTTTATTCTTCTTTTCTTCTTGACGGCGAACGGTTACGCCCTTAATTTCAGCCTGAAGGATTTAACTATAAAGTTTCTTTTCTCATATTTTTAACGTTGCTTATATGCCTTTTAAAGAAGTTGTTCTGCTTAGTTATGGAATATAAAAAATTGTTAAATGGATATAATAAACATTGTTTTTATAAATACAATATAATATCCAAAAACTAAGCATTCTGTTTATGCTTACTCATTTTTAAGTTTAGTTTATATAGTTGTACAAAATAGGTTAGTTTATATGACAATTAAATCAATAATAAATTATTAATAAACAATCAATACAATAAACAATTACACATTATTTTTACAAAGAATAACTAAAAAATCATTAATTTCGTCAGAATGAATTATCGGTGGGTAGCACTCTAATCAATGATTCTAAGAAAAAATCTTAGGAAAATCTTTTGTGTTAATTTATTGGCAAAATGTCTTTTTGGCGGTAAATCAAATCTATTTTGATTTTTTAATCCGTGAAATAGGTTATTGTTTACTATAATCAAGAAAACAATAAAAACAAAGTAAACAAAAGTAGTGGAAATGAGTTTTTCATTAAAAATTGTGCTGGCGAGATATCCTGTGGAAGTGACTTGTGTTGGAGGAAAGCCCTGGCAGCCATCTACTTATCTTTTGCAAAAAACAGTCCGTGATTTAATATAAATAAATATAGAAAAAATAAATATAAAAAAATCAAAAAAACTTCTGGAAGCAAGTCCCAAATAAAATAATATGCTTTATAAAATATATGTATATTAGAAGTAAATAATGGCACCATAATACTTTCTTACAATTTCACCAAAAATCGTTCTTTCAGAGGGAGCAAGCGAAAACGAATTGTACAGTAAAATAAGTTTTATAAGAATCGAATTTATTAAAAATCCCGGGAGCGAATTGTCCAGGGAGCGAACTGTCCTCAATGAAGTAGAATTAATAAAAATTACGTTTACAAAAACTCCCGGGAGCGAAATGTCCAGAGAGCGAATTGTCCCTCCTAGAATTTATCCAACAATTAATTTTTCCAGGGAGTGAATTGTCCTGGGAGCGAATTGCCCCGGGAGCGAATTGTCCAGAAGCGAATTGTCCGGCAGCAAATTGCCAGGAGCGAATCGTCACAGTACCGCAAAACAGACATACTCGATTTTTTCTGCCTTTGTCCGGGCGAATTGTTTTCTGCCCTAATGCTAATATTCGAAAAGGATTGAGTCACTCTTTCCAGTTGTTGAAAGCATGATGAACATTGACCTCTTTGACAAATCGATACACTTGCCTTAGTAAAGTAACCGAAATTTCAAAGCTTGTTAAAAAAAAATTTTTGACAATTTTTTTCATTGCATCTAATCCAATTAAATTTTTTCGTTAATCGAAGGCCTAACTTAAATTTGATTTTAAGGATAATATACCGTTATTGGGCTCTTGTATTCAGCGACGTTGCAAAGAATCAATAGAAAATAATTTTGTATATAAATTAAAAAATTTAAATATGAAAAGTGGTTTTTTTTTAATCCTTAGAAATCTGCAAAAATTCAAATTAAAAAATTTAAAGTTTTTACATTTACTCTAATGCATCCTTTTTATTTAGGTTTTACATTTAACCTTGCCGTTGTTTCAAATGAAAGAAAAATAAACCTTTGATATGTGTTACCTTAGTTGAAAAAGAAAATTGGAAATAGAATTTAAATTCGTATACACGTGTTTAATTTTTGATTTAAAGCTTTCTGAGCTTTAGCTAAATACAATGTTAATCGCGCTGAGCGAAAGGAAGCGTTTTATATACACATAACCCAGTAACGTGGCCTCTCTTTGTGAAAAAACACTACCTCGCGATATGTTGCACAAAGAAAGCTAAAATGCTTCTTTTCCCGTAGGTTTTTATTGTTATTTTATAGCGAAATGACTCCCGTTATTATTTGTTATTCACTTCGTAATATTCAAAATTATGTACTGTTATATTTTTATCCACTGATTTTGGCGCGATCAGAATAAGTATTATTTTTGACGTGGTCGGGTCGGGATAGAATGTATATAAATCCTATCCTGACAATAATAATATTAATATTTTGCTTAAACTTTTAATACCTTGTAAAAACGCAAATTAGGTAATTTGAAAGGAGTCCCTTGTTAGATTGGGACTCATGGTGGGGGGGGGAGAAAAGGTTAACCCCCCAATTTTGGAAAAATGAAGAAAAAAAGTCTTTAAAATGACTTTTAACTGCCTCCAAACTTAAATTTTAAGGTCAAAATGAATGTTTTAAACAATAAAAAGCTCAAAAATGCAATAAAAAAAGCTTTTTGACCTAAAATTAGAGTTTTTTACCTATTTTTTTCTTTGAAATCGAAAAACGATATGGGTAAAATGCACTCCAGAAAAAAAAAACGATATGGGTATTTTGCGTTTCTCAGATTTTAACCTCCCCCTTAATTTGGGGTTTAACCCCCCACTCCGGACCAACTTGCCCATGTATGTAAAACCAGTAATTATTTTTTATTTTTATTTAGTAATTTTCGTTGCGTACGACTGATTGCTCTTTGAAGATCGTTTACATGCTCTAGGAGCGGGAGTGGCGCCCGGAAAAAATACATTCTGCAATGCAAAATATCCGCGGAAAGAATATCTACTGAAAGATTTTTAAATTCTCAATTAAAGAAAACTTTTTTTTTCCTAAGCGTAAGCGAAACCTTAAAATCAAGCTAAAACGACATAAAAAGTGTAAATAGAGCTTAAAAGTTTTTAATAATACTGAATAATTTACTGCTGAAAGAAAATATTTTTTCCGGAAGATATTTTGCAGAAGGTATTTTTTCCGGACACCGCGGGATTTGCTCTGGAATTCCGAAAAGCAGAATTCTGCTTCATGTTTCTGAGCTCCGGGGAATATTAGGGCTGGTGTATACTTATGACAAAACGTCCTTTGGACAAAGTCCAAAGGACAATTTTATAAAAGCCAAAACGTCCTTTGGACAAGCCAAAACGTCCTTTGGACTTTTTCCTTTGGACGAAGTATGAACGCTACTTAGAATTTGTCCTTTGGACAATGTCCAAAGGACAAAATCCAAAGGGAAAAGTCCAAAGGACAAAAGTATGAATACGTTGTCCTTTGGATTTTGTCCTTTGGACTTTTCCCTTTGGACTTTTCCCTTTGGACTTTTCCTTTTGGATTTTGTCCTTTGGACAAAGTCCAAAGGACAAAAGTCCTTTGGACTTTGTCCAAAGGACGTTTTGTCATAAGTATGAACCAGCCCTTAGCGTTTTAAACACGCTTCCTGCCTTTTATACTACTCCGCAAAACAATAAGTTTACATGTTTAATTTTAGTGCGCAAATTTTTTGAAATTTACATAAACATAACACAAAATGATTATCTATTAAACTTTTTACAAATTCTATTAATGTTTATGATGTTTTTTAAAAGCGGTTTGGCAACCCGATTATCATTCTTCCTTGTGTGTCTGAAAAATCCATTCATTGTTGCTATGTCTCAATTCACGTTTTATTGTTGTGTAGTTTTTATTTACTACTATCCGCATCAAAAATTTATTTGTTTTGTTAATGTTATGCGCATATAAAGTAATTTACATGATTTTAATTTGTTTTCGAAAATTGAATTGATCAAAATCATTTTTTTTGGTCAAACAGAATTCTGGAATTTTCTTTTATCTGTACTGTACCTCAGAAATATTAAAAGACGGAGTACGTTTTTGATACAAATTTATTATAGATTTTGAGTTAATAGTTGAATTATATCTGACTGACGTCGAAATTTAGTATGCAGACATGAAAGGACCAATTAAAATTGTGCGCTTATAACGTTTTTTTTTCGTTTTTTAAAACAAATAAGAATGCAAAAGTTTTTTTTGATTTCACTTTTTTACAAAATATACAAAAATTAACCAACTTTAACCCTTAAAAAATTTGCATTTGGGTTTCCAAAGAAATTTGATAAATGATTATTAAAATACGGGTTTTAATCTTTATAATTAAACCGCTTTTGTTAAAATTTTTTTTGGTTTTGTTGTTAAATATTCGATTCAATATTGGAATTATCGAGGTCAGCTAGATTTGCCTATAACTAAATTTAAATTTCATTAGTTTTAAAAATTTTTGAAGAATGTTTTAGAACCTACTTTATCCTTATTTGTCTACTAACTAACTTAATAAATACGGACACTGCTTTTAAGCTTGTTTAACTTAAAAAGCTAATAAAAATAACAAACGATTTCAGCGAAAACTTTGGATTTGGTATCTTTCGTTAATAAAATTAATGATATCTTAGTTGAGAAATTTCTAACCTTAGTTATGTGTCAAAAATTTTAAAAGTGTTTTTTTGTAGTTTTTTTTCCGATCTTTTACGTCATTCAATGACTCAATTACTCAAAAAGATTTTTTTTGATAAATGCGAAAAGGTTTGAATAGTTTTGTCGCATTTTTAAAAAATCGGTCGATTACTAGGACACCTAGACGATTCGCTCCCGTAAAAAATTCGTTCTGGGGACAACGCTCTGGGAAAATTTGCTTTATGTGCTTCTCGCTCAGAATTTTAGTATAAACTCAATGTTTTTAAAAATTAAATTAACTTCGTTGGGACAGTTCGTTTTTGTTTTTTTTTCCGATTCAGTTTAGCTATATTTTGGATTTTCTGTCAAATATTTCCTGTGTATATTACAAAAAAAAACTTACATTTACTTTTTAATACCTACCTTCGTTTTAAAAAAACGGGTTAAAATCTATTGTTTTAGCGTGGGAATAAATGTCCCCAGACCGTTTTTAGTGATCGCATCTGGGGTAGCATTCTGACGCGCGGTTAAAAGTTACCCCAGGGTAACTTTTTTTACGTGCTTAAGGATGCGAGTGAAAAATCAATTTTACCTAGGTAAAAGTCAGGTTAAATTATTTTTTCTATTGGTTTAAGAATAAGAATTTATCCAACTCGAGAGGTGGTTAAATATTTTCTTCCGTAGGATTAATTTAATAAAAAATAAAATACGCGCATTGATTAAATTTTTTATTTTGCGCGAGGTGGTTTTGCGGCGGAAGAAAAAAAAAGTTAAAAAAATTCATTGCAATCATTTTCTGTCACGTATGTGGCAGCGGCAGGTTTATTTTTTTACAATATATATTTATTTTTTTATTTTCATTGAAATGGATTTATCGGGGTAAATATAAGGGTTTCTTCAGAATGCGACCCCTGGTCTTTTAATTTAATTTTTTTACAAAAAAATCAACTTTGTAATCGCAGTTTTTAGTTTTTAATTTATTTTTTGAACATAATCCTATTTTTATCTTAGTTTATACTAGAACTATTTTTTGAACAAAATCCTATTTTTATCTCAGGTTATACTAGTTTATCTCTCCTACATCATGACTAAAAGACTCAGTTTTTTTAAAATGTTTTTAAACTAGTAATTTATGTTTACATGATTTTCTTATAAAAGAATATGACTTTCGTATTCTTTGTATTATGCAACATAACTTGTAAATTATTGCAAAAATGTAAATTATTGCATTGTTTTTTTCTTAAAATCTGTAAAATGTTCTTGAATTTTCCACGGGAACACATTATTTTTATTCGTCAATGGGCCCAACTAGCATTACAAAAATTTGGGTCCGCGGTCCCGCCACGAAATTAGAATTCGTTATAAAATTAATGATTTTTACCAAATTTTTTCGGAAACCGGAGATTAAACAACTATATTAAAACAATTTCGAGTATTTTTTTCAAGTTTTGACCATTATTTAGAGCTATATATTAAGTGTAACTAATGGTTCTCATATCTAAATTTTTTTGGTTAATCCGAAAAAAAATTTTGTAATGCTTAATTAAATACAAAAAGACTACTAAAATTTTTCAAGTAGATTTTTTATTTGTATATAGTATTTCCAGTTTCAAAAATAATACAAAAAATGCATTTAAGTTGAGAGGAACTTTGTTTCTTGGTAGGACCGCCGACCCAATTTTTGTTATGCTAGGTAGATCCATGGCCAAAAAATAAGGAGTTCTACGGATAGCAGAAATTTTAATGCTGACTTTTTATGATGTATATTTTTAAAATTTATCGTTTGATTTCTTATGATTTCAGGGAGATTTCTTGGATCAAATTTTTCTGGTTAATTCAAAACAAAAACAAATTGATTTAAAAAAAAAATTTCGAAAATTTTTTTTCGTAAATTTTTTCACTAATTTTTTTAATTTTAAAGACTAGCTCGATCATCAAAGAGCCTGTAACATACTCAGTTCTGATTCTGATTACCCTATTTTCAAGGGCTTATGATAAAATTAAAGTTGTTCAAAAAAATTAAATATCAAAGCACGGCTTATGGTGTCTTGTATGCGTTTTTTTGCAGTTTCGTGAAAAAAAATTTTAAACAAAAAAGTGAATTTTTTTGCCCCTCCAAAAAGTTTGGGAGATCGCCCGCCAAAAAATTTTAGTTTTTAGAATAACCCCAGAAAGCTATTCATGATTGCTTACAAATTTTCTTTATGTTTATTTTGTGTGTAGTCCAAGCGTTTTAAAAATAATTGCGACTTGTGGTCTGGTCAAAATTATTCAAAAATGGCAAAAAAACGCCGTACGAATTTCGCTTAAATTTTCAGGAAATACTCGCAAAGGTTTGCACTGACAGCATAGTACAATGTATAGGGCGTTTCTTACTCTCACTAAAAAAGTTTGCGTTTTTGGGACCGAGTTTTTTTCTCTGTACTGACCTTACTAATTCAGACCTGAGCACTGCCTCCCCCCTTCGGGGTTTTATTGGCGGGGGCAATTCCAAAATGAGGGGGGCACGGGGGCAATTTTTTAAACGGGGGGCAATAAAACGGTTGGGGGGCAAGCAGGGGAAAAAGAAAAAAAAGAGAAGAAAAGGAGAAAAAAAAGAAAAAAAGAAGGAAAAAGGGACAAAAAAAAAATCGAAATTAAGGTAGAAATAGGTCTAAAATGTCTTAAAATGCATTGAAATAGGTTAAAAACGGCAAAAATTTTGCGATGATGGCGTCATAATGGGTCAAAAATGGCGCCATAATTTTTGGGTACTTTTTCATTTTTGGGCGGGGGCAATAAAACGGGGAGGAAGGCAAAACTTCCAATTAAGCGGGGGGGCATTTCCAGAGTGCACAGGTCTGCTCATTGTACTGTGTTGACACGGTCAGAAAAGTGTCTCGTTTTTCTTTCATAATATCTTTTTGCTATTATTCTTCATTTTTATTTTATTTAATACTGTTAATTTTGGTAATTATCTAAATGAGGATTTTTCATCTTAACGGATTATCTCCGCGACAACGCTTATTAGTAATTTTACTCTGTGACGCATAAAGTTTGATTAAGTTATTTTATTTAATTGTTTTTATTTAAATAGAGTTTTGCATGATATATTCGAAGTTTTTTCAGTTTTTAAGTTGTTATTATAGTTTGTGTATAATCCTTAAATTTCGAAAAAAACATTTTCAGTCAAACCATCGTAAATAGTGATGTTCCCACCTTCCAATACTATAATCCGGAGCTCTGGACCCCGTCTAGGTTTTGAAATCTGACCCCCCCTTTCCTCTCTCGAGAAAATTTTAAGTACTTTTTTTATACTAAATTTTCTTCGAAAAACGTGAATTTTTAACACAAATTCATGTTTTTACACCTTTTTTATACCAGAATATCGCTTGTTATTCAATAAAATGGAGTATTATCTCATAAAAAACTGTGATTAAACCTTTAATGGTTTAAAAGTATTTTGCTTCGGACATTGGACCCCACCTGACCCCCCTCTAGTTTTCAAAATCTTCCACCCGGGTCGACCCCCCTTGAAAGCTAGGGGGTTCGTTCGACCCCCCTTGGACCCCCTAGATTTTGAAATGTCATTTACCCAAGGTAAACACCCCCTAGCTTTGGTGACCGTGTTTATCAATGACTGCGATTATTATCGCACTGCGAGTCTGGCTGCGCAACAAAAAAAATACAGACGCTGGTAGTCATTTTCAATGGAGTAAAACACTTTGAAACTTGTTTTATTTAAATTTTTAAAATTTTGTTTTATTTAATTTTAAAACGTTGAAAAGTTACTTTATTCCATTAAAACTAAAAAGTTTTAACATCTTAAGGTAAAAAAACAACGATTTTTACTCATTTAAATAACAAAATTTTCGATCCGCTTTGTTTTTTTTGTTGTGCAGCCAGACTAGCAATGCGAAAATAATTGCAGTGCAAATAACGCAGTTTTGAGTGCGAAAGAAGTTGCAGTCCCCACTGCGGGAAAATTAACACTGTGTTAAAAATCGCAGCGCGATAAAACTAGAATTACAAAAACTACAAAAACAATCTATTGAATTGTTTAAGAAATCAACACGAGAGTAGACGGAGATCCGAAGCTCTAGGGGTTTTCCGGAGCTTTGAAAACCGAAGTCCCGTGAAACTCCGAGACAATCGCAATTTTAAATTTATGTGTATGAATCTCGTTTTTCATCCCAAGATATCACCAACTTCGGCCAAAGTTTTTAGCTGACTGAATTTAACTGAAAATATTATTTTTTATTTTTTTATTATTTATTAACAAATTTTTATTAAAAAAAAATCCTATAAAAAATAGCATAGTGCAATAAAATATTTTATAAAGTATAATTTTACGATTTTTCTAATCTGTTAAATGTTTCGCGTTTCTAGCTTTACGATTGGTTTCGTCTGTATTGTTTTTTTAGTGTATTTTACATTATAATTAAGTCGTTACTGGTTATAATTCTTAGTAAGGTTTTTGTTATTAGATTTATTATGTGAAAAACTCTGAATACCAATATGTACGATTATTACTAAAAGACTCTCAAACTTTGTTAGAGGCCTTTTTCTCCTGTATAAATACTTTTTTGGATGGCACGGCCCGGCCCAACCTGGCCCCCTAAATTCAGGATAAGGCCCGCTTACAATTATTAAAGAACGCAAATGTTTCAGTGTTTACATTTAGATTATGAACAAACGGCGCTTTATGAGCTAAGAAAACAAATATGTATTTTCGTACCTATATATATTTAGATTATGAACAAACGGCGGCTGGTGAGCTGGGCGCCGAAGCCCCAGTACGATTACCTCAGCGATTTGTGTGCTACAAGCTATTCAGAGTCCACCGGCCGAGCCCTAGACCCGGCCGAACCTAACGGATCCTTAGCGACCAAAGTAATTGGCTATTTTTTGACTTTTATGATTTGGCTACTGGAAACATGTTATATTATCTAAAAAAAACGTGGCGATCGACTCTTTGTTAGGACCCATACTCATAGGTGTTTTTGTTCAGATCCGTTAGGGGGGTCCACCCCTGGGTGGAAGGCCAAAATTTTAAGGGGGGGTCTAGAGGGTTCCGGATTACCCTGGCTTTTTAGGGGGCTCGACCCCGGGTGCGAGATTTCAAATTTAAGGGGGTCAGGGGGGTCTGATTTTTTAACAAAGTTTTTTTAAATCAATAATTTAAGTGTTTTTAAGTCTAATATTGAATTTTATATACTAAAATAGCCTATTTAGGCCTAAAAAGTGTATTTAAACACTGTTTTTAGCTAAAAGATCATGTTTTTAACAGTAAATAAAAAATTATACTTCAAAATTGATCGAGAAGGGGTGAGGAGGGGGGTCAGGCCGGACCGGTCTCGAGCTTTGGGGGGGGAAGGAGGGGGGTTGGATTTTTTCCAGGGGGAGGGGGTCCGAAATTTTGCCTTTGTCGAAGTGCACCCCTCTGTTCACCCCCCCCAAAAAAAAACACCTATGCTCATACTTTAGTTTCTACGGAGCAAAATATATAGCCACAAAAGAGTCTTTATCTGTAAAATTCTATCGTGAAATGTATGGAGTTCCGGCTGGAGCATAAGATTTGGGAATAGGCAGGTACCGTGCTATTTATACCTTTTAACGCAGGGACAGAAGCTCTCCAGCAAATTTGAAAAATCATATTTGATACCACTAGTGTTGTTTATACTATATATTTATGTATAGGATGAAGCAGGCAAGATCCGACCGCGCAGTTTCTCCGACGTCAACAATGAAATGGCCAGAATCGCCAGCGAAGCCCCGCTCCCCTTCCAGCTGATGGCCTTATACGGTGCAGAACCGCCGCGGACGCATAGGATATGCACCGAGGACGACACTTTCGGTATTTGTGGATTTTTGGGAATTTAGATTTTGGTACATTTAAATCCGAGGGAATATAGATCTGAGAAAACTTAGATCTTAGAGAACTTAGATTTGAGGGAACTTAAAATTAAAGAAAACTTAGATTGAGAAAAACTTAGATCCGAGGAACCATAGATCCGAGAAAACTTAAATCCAAGGAAATTTAGATCTGACGGAACTTAGATCCGAGGCAACTTAAAGCCCAGGGAACTTAAAATTCGAGAAAACTAGGGGCCTGAGATATTTGGAGTGTCTCCTAAAACGTAAAGCCTTCTTAAGCTCTATGACTCATATTCTGGAAACTTAAATCCGAGAAACTTAGAACCAAAAGAACTTCGATCTGAAAACATCTAGAACTATGGAAACTTTGAACCTAAGGAGCTTGAAGCCGAGAATTTGTAGTAGACCCTTTTTTAGGCTTAAAGCTGCTTTATGCTATTTCTTTAGGAAACTGAAAGCCTAGGACATTTAAAATCGCCAGAACTTAAATCCTACAAAACTCATATCCGAAGGAACTTGGAGACTTAGGAACTTGAAACGGAAGTTCCTGGAAATGAGAGAATTTGCAAACCAGTAAAAATTTACCGAGAGAATTTCCAAGAATTATCACTTTGGAGTGAATATTTTTGAAACATAAGGTCTTGGAGTCTTGTAGCTACTGGTTCTTGGATCCGAACAATTTAAATCTGAGAGGATCACGATAGTCAAAACCCTCCCATTTAAAAGGAAATTGTTCAGTGTTACAGACCTTTACAAAGTTATTACCTTAAAGAATCATTTTTAGCCAATTAGGGCTTGGAAAAAAATGAGATCTTTTATCCATTGGAGATTCAATTTTTCCAAGCGCTAATTTGCTGAAAATCATTCTAACAACTCCTCCCACAACCATTCTCACAGAGTAAAACATATGATATGATCACATATACTTATGACATTTTGAGAGTCCTTAAAATCCTGACATGATTTAAAACCAAACGAGCTTGGTGCTGTGTTAGTGTAACTTTAAGCCCTAGTAATTTTAAGCCGAGGGTACCAAAAGCTTTTTTCTGTAAAAAAACATTAAAACAGCTAGTTCCTAGGGCCCGACCGGATTAGGATTTTCAGATCCGGCCAGATCGGATCGGATCAAAACTAGATCCGGCCGGATCGGATATTTTACTGGATCGGATCTGGTGACTTGGTGTTTAATTATAATCATAATTCATTTTTGTGTAAAATAGCCCTAATTAATTAATAAAAGTGTTATTTTAACATAAAACAGACCACCAAATACTTAAATTATTTAACATAACACAAAATATTTTGTTACAATACTAATGAGTCGCACTGATGGGTCTTCATAAACCCTTATTTAGCTCTCATCATGGTCTATTTTTCTATTTTGTCACTTGCTGATGCTGATGAATCGCACCTTCTCCGAATAATTCTTGTTTGTGTGATTCATCATCAGCAACTGTTTTCTTAAAATAATGAAAATATGATGGGCCATCATATCATAATTAAACCTTAGTTTTTTGAGCGATTGCCTTTAGAGCTGACTCTTGGATCAGAGTAATGAACCCAGTGAAACATTGGCAAACAAAGTTTGCTAAAAACGTCTTAGCTGGCGGGGGCTTATGAGTTTTTTTTCAAAACTAACAAACAAACAAAACAACTAACCAGTTTTTGTTAAAATATTAATGGGTCTTTATATTATAAATAAACCCTTATGAATTTTTCCAATAATAACAAACAACTAACAAATTTAGTTTTTGAATTTTATTTAGTTCAAAATACGGCAGTAACAAGAACAAGAATATCAATAAACTATAGCAATAAACTATAACAATAAACTATAGCTGTTAATGAGTCTTGGATTTGCTCCTAATATCATTGCCTAAATTATGTATTGGTTTGTTTGATTTTATTTTTTAAAGTATGTGTATGGTCTATATATTATTTTGTTATAAATATATCTATATGGTAAATCAAATGGTAGAAAAATTTTTCTCAGATCAATTTTTTATTTGATAATACATGATACACCATAAAAGTATATAAAATATACGCTAAAATGCAGCTGTTATTTTGTCTGGTATTAGAATATTTTTACCTTAAAAGTACAAGAATCAACAACTGAGTATGACAGCATTCCATCAGCAATCCAAGTGGCAACCTTTTTTTTGAATTGAATTTGAACTGGTGCAGTATCAGTATACTGGCGCTGTTGGTACATTTCCAACTTCGCTTGTTTCAGTGGAATAGCTGCTTCTTCTTTTTCAGCCAAATTGTACATTGCATTTTTTTTCTCAACAGATGCCATTTTCTCACCTTCTTTTTGCTTGATTTCTGCTTTTAAAATCTTATACTCAGGAGAATGGGCTCTCTCCAAATGATTCCACATTGGAGTTGTACTGAACTCTTTATTTGTTGAACCTCTTTTATACTCTTTAACATTGGCTGGCAAACAAAGTTGACAAATAGCATATGTTTCATCTGAAGATTTAACAGCAAAATGTCTCCAAATACTAACAACACTGCCATCTGCCGTTGCCATATTTTAATATAACTAACTAAATGTACATTCACTTTAAAAATCTAACATAAAAATGCAAAAAAGTCAATTTTATTTGATGTTTAGTCCATTTTATTCCTTGACCATGTATTAATGTTTAAACTAAGGACTTCTTGATAAAGGGATAGATTTCTTGATAAAATGAAGTGCGACTCATCAGCAAGGTTCTGCTGCACAAATAGTATTAAAGCAATGTTTAACAAAAAAAAGCAAAAAAATATAATAATTGTCATTGACACGAAAAAAAATCCGGCATTTACCGGATCTGAAAAAAAAATCCGGCCAGATCGGATCGGATAAAAAAAAGGCTCGATCTGCCGGATTGCCAGATCGGATCGGATCAAATATCCAATCGGGCCCTACTAGTTCCACCGGATCGGAGTGGCAAGTGATAACACGTTTACAATCCAACAACAAGTGAGTATGAGTAAACGCTCTTGGAAGCCTTTGTCAGTTGTCACTAGGAACTATGGTGTGATCTAGGTGTAATAAAAGGGGGAAAATGTCTATAAAAAGAACCCTAAACTTTTAAGTAAACAAGTTATAATAAGTTATAGATTTATAAAAATTAACGCAATTATTTATGCAGACCTGTGCACGGTCTGAAAATGCCCCCCGCTTTATTGGAGGAGTTTCCCCCCGTTTTAGTGCCCCTCCCCCTCCGCGAAAAATGAAAAAGTACCCAAAAATTATGACGCCATTTTTTACCTATTATGACGCCATCAGAGCCAAATTTTTGCAGTTTTTAACCTATTTCAATGCATTTTAAGCCATTTTAGACCTATTTTTACCTTATTTTCACTTTTTTTTGTCTCTTTTTCCTTTTTTCCTTCTTTTTTCCTCCTTTTTTTCTTTCTTCCCTGCTTACCCCCCCCCGTTTTTTGCCCACCCCCCGTTTCAAAAAAGTTGCTCCCCACGTGCCCCCGTTTTGGAATTGCCCCCCCCCAATAAAAGCCCCGGGGGGCAGTGCACAGGTCTGATTATGTAGTAAAATTAATATTAATAAAAGACGATTAACTAATTGTATGTCCTTATACTTTAAATAAAATAAAAAAAATTTAAAAAAAATTTTTATAAAAATTTTTTTAACAAACTGTTAAGCTTGATTTGTAAGCCCATCACCGCTGCGAACCAAAACTGTAGCGGTGCTGTAGTGTTATGACGTATGCGTTTAAGTGTAAAAATTATTGAATGGTAATGAATTATTGAATTTAACCAAATCCTGTGTTAGCTGTGATTTTTTATTGTTTTATTGGTAATGTAAGGGAAAAATCTGCTTGTTATGTTTTTATTTGACTGTTTGATAATCTTCCGATAGTTTAATCCAAATACCTAATTAATTGGAGTGCTTCTTTGTATCTTATATTTCTATCATAGTTATTTTTTGAATATTAAGCACTCTTTCCTGCGCCGTCCAAATTAATCGGAGTTTTGTTCAAAGATTTTTTCCCATTTTACTTCGTGACTCTTTAATCATTATGGAAATCGGATTTTTAATAGACCTTCACTCCGAAAACCAAACCTCCACTTCGGAGCTCGAGGTCCGGAGAAGATCAGCAGTGCGTTCGTAATTAATTGAAGTAATAGCAATTGTGGTAATGATGATTATTGATGATCAGCAATAAATAATAATAATAATAAATAAATATTATCATTCATTGTAATATTGGTAAAAAAGTAATTGTTAGATATTATTATTATTGTTGTAATGGTTATAGATCACAGATCCGCCATCGCCCCCAGAGTTCACCTGCCATTGGACCGCAGCATCGCCATAAGAAAACGAACTCGGACAAAAGTGCCCCACGAATCTCCCGATTTTCATTCGGTAAATTGTTAATAATTGATTGTTTTTACTAGTTTAATGGCAAATTAGTATAAAAATACGGCAAACCACTGAAGTTCGGAAAGAGGCGATGTTCTCTGGAGCTCTGGAGCTGGGAGCTACGGAGAACGTCACTGGTGCAAATTTGTAAATTTCGTAACCCATAGAAAAGAAGATAAAACCTCCGGAGCATCGAAGTGGGATTGTCCGGAGTTGCGGAGCTCGGAAATTTGGGAAAAATAACTAGTGTACAAATTCGAGTTGCGATTTGTGTTTATAGATTTCATCGCCCGGAACAGAGACGACGAGTTCAGGCGACGCCGCTTTTTGCTCGCCTCAGGCGTTGAGGAGAATCTCGGAAAATGAGGAGTCGGACTCCACGGCAAAGTTCAGCGGGAGTCGAGAGGTCCGCTCTGCCGGAAATATACAGGTATAACAATTTATCTTGCGTGTTGATGTTTCAGATTTACGACGCCTTAAAAATACAAGTTGTGAAGAAAAGTCAACGGGTCAGGTGGGTGGGGTCCAACGTGTAGCGCGTCAGTTGGCGAATTAATGAAGTGTAAGATTACAACTTTAATTTGTCTGTCGGTTATTTTTCAGTCAAAAGGATAGAAATTGCACATTGATTTCATTATTTCTGTTAAAAACTCGTATTATTCTACCCCGTATTTATTGATGGCAAATATCGTGATTTGTCACTCCGGCTCCGTTGACCATTTTCACAAAACCAGACCTGTGCACGGTCTGGAAATTCCCCCCGTTTTATTGGAGGATTTTCCCCACGTTTTATTGCCCCCCCCCCTCGCCAAAAAATGAAAAAGTATCCTAAAATGATGACGCCATTTTTGATCTATGATGACGCCATCATCTCGAATTTTTTGCAGTTTTTAGTTTATTTCAATGTATTTTAAACCATTTTAGACCTATTTTTCGCTTTTTTTGTCTCTTTTTCCCTTTTCCCTTTTTTTCTCTTTTTTCTTTTTTTTTCTCTTTTTTTTCTTTCTCCTCTGCTTGTCTCGCCCCTGTTTTATTTCCCCCACCGTTTCAAAAAAGGGGCCCCCGTGCCCCCCCCGTTTTGGAATTGCCCCCCAATAAAACCCCGGGGGCGGGGCAGTGCACAGGTCTGCAAAACAAACATTTTCATTACGCACGCGCACTTTTAGACTCGACCATTAAACAGTTCTGATACAACCACAAGAAAAGTTAAATCGGCGCATATTAATTTTGAATTTTGCCGAAAATTATGGATAGATGTGTTTTTTTTAAATTGACAAGTAGGCGCGGTATACCCACTCCCACAAACTTCTGCCACAACAGTTATTGAAAAGTATACATTTTTTTAGCTTTTTTTACACCCAAAGTCGAATAGGATACACTTTCAGGAAAAAACTTCTTTAAGGTTGGTTCGCGGATATTAAAATATTTTGAAGAAAAAATGGCGGAGAGAGGGGGGCCGTAAACCACCCATAAATCTATTTTATGCTCACAAAAGTTACAAATAGCAGGTTGACTTTCCGTTTTTTTCCAGGTACCGTCAATCGTAGTTCAAGACATGTCGCCGCCTCTAGAAAGAACTCAGTTCTTCATCGGTTCAGCTTCCAACTCGATAAATATGGACAGCTCAGCCCTTTCTCAGGATCTAAGTGCCCGAGATCTAAGTACTCATGATCTAAGCGCACTCGGGCATCCGGATCCGATTGCGCAGAATGCTGAGGATCTAAGTGCCCGCGGACCGCCCAGCATCTTCCTGGAGGAAGCGATGGATAGTAGCAATAATGGTATGAGGAGAGAGGGAACGCGAGAATGTTCCACTATCGGCGGCGAATCGGTCCAGTTCAAAATCGGTGCTGATTCACCGTGCGTGGAAAGAAAAGGCGATTTATGCGACCAAAACGCGAACATCAGGTAAGTAGATCCCCAATATCATGTTTAGGGCCCGACCGGATCCGTGATTGTGGATCCGCCAGACTGGACCGGATCCAAAAGTACATCCGGCCGGACCGGAACCGGATCCGGACCGGATCTTTATGAAATATTTCAAACTCAATACCACTGTCTAATAATTAAATAAAATAATGAAAAGGTATTTTATTGGCTTAATACATACCAAATAGCCTCAATAAAGCAAAGGAATATAGAATAAGCTTAAGCTTTCTAAATAATACTAATAAAATAAATATATTAAAATAAAAAAAAACAACTTATAAACAAAACTAATGCTACATAATTATGTTTCTATAAAACAACTCTGTCATTTTTTTCATAACAAAACAAACATGCATGGAGCTAGTTGGTTTCTCTTTGTTTTTATTTCATAACAAAACAAACATGCATGGAGCTAGTTGGTTTCTCTTTGTCTTTTTTTCATAACAAAACAAACATGCATGGAGCTAGTTGGTTTCTCTTTGTCTTTTTTTCATAACAAAACAAACATGCATGAAGCTAGTTGGTTTCTCTTGGGAGGGTGACAACCAACATGACAAAGTTTAAATTTGGGATTTTTATTTTTATAGCATTTAAAAACCAAACTACTACTAGTGATTGAGCTATAGAAAATTGAAAAGAATATATGAAATTTTCTAAAAAAGTTATCAAACCAACTGTCACGATCCCCTGATAGTATATTAGCCTTATTTTTGAAACCTTTAGCAAATTTTCTAGCTGTGCCTCTAACTATAATTTTTTATTTTAATTTTAATTTTATTTTTTTCAAAAATAAAATTAAAACCAAAAATCGTAAAATAGAGTAGTTAATCAATGATTTTAAACAGTTATTTGATTAAAAAAATGATAAAAACAATTTATTGTTTAAACTAAGGCAACAAGAAAGAAATTTGCGTATACTTATGTATATAGACCAAAAACTCTAATTTGTGGGTGATATAATTAAAAAAAAACAAACAAAATATACAGAATACAAAACAAATTAATACATAAAAAGCTTAGGAATTAAATTAAATATAATTAACAAAATCACAGACACAACTAAAAAACAAAAGGAAAAGACCCATCATGGCCATTAGTATAAGCATTTATCCCATCCCGGGATAAAAGCGGAAGTCAAAATTTTTGTTGTTAATGTCAAAATAAAATGAAATTAAATTAATTTTATTATATTCTAAAAAAACTCAGATCCCACCAAGATCCGGTTTTTTGAAAAAAGATCCGGCCGGACCGGACCAGATCCAAAAATGACCGGATATACCAGATCTACCGGATCGGACCGGACATCCGGTTGGGCCCTAATCATGTTCTAGCCATTTAAAGGGCATTGAGCTCCAGAGCTTCGTATTACCGAGAGTGATTTTACTCTTGTTGAAGCTTAAAATATGTTTCAAGTTATCCTGTTCACATTTTTAGTACTATTTGTATTAATTTTAATAAGTTATTGAAAGACTTCTGTTGCAAAAGCTTTTGACAAAATAATATATGGATCGGCTCGTTAAGTAGTGATAAGATTATTTTAAAAACAAGGCGGGCTTCGGAGCTCTGAAAAGAAAAAGCTCCTATCCGGAGCTCGTAGCTCCGAGAAACATATTGTAAAAACCCCTTAACTTTATGTTTATGATTATAACTTTGGTAAAAAAAATTCCATTTATTATTTTTGATTTACACTAGTGTCAGTAATTAATTACCTCTGAACTATGGTTGAATTATATCTGGCTGACGCTGAAAATTAGAATGCAGACATGAGGGGTCTAATTAAAATTGGGCGGTAATGACGTTTTTTTTAAATAACAAATAAGAACGCAAAATTTTTTTTAATTTCACCTTTTTACAAAATATACTAGAATTAACCATCTTTAGCCCTTTAAAAATTTGCATTTGGGTTTTAAATTAAGTAAATTGATAAATAATTATTAAAATACGCATTTTGATCTTTATTATTAAACCGATTTTGTTAAAAATTTTAAATGACTTTGTTGTTAAATAGTCGATTCAATACTGCAATTTTCGCGGTCAGCTAGATTTTATTTGCCTATAAAGTTTTTCTTTTTGTTTTTTAATTTTTTTGAAATAAATAGAATAATGTTTACGTAATTTTATACTTAAACGTATATTTTTTTAAACATATCTATTTGTTTCTAATAATATTTATTGCAAAGCCCTTTACAGTTTCACAGTTATCAAAAACATTTTCCAATCAAATTTGGAAAGATACAATTTTATCATTTCATAATCTTCATTGTAAAAATCGGGTTTCCAAATTTCGTTTACGTAATTCTTAAGGCTGGTTCATACTTATGTAAAACAAAGTCCAAAGAACGTTTTTACATGTAAAAACGTCCTTTGGACTTTGTCCAAAAGAAGCTTTTACATAAGTTTGAACCATCCTTCAATGTCAACCGCTTTTTAATTTATTTCTGATAACGCACTGTCATGGTTTGAATGTAAGAAACTGGGTAACGCAGCAATGTCATTAAAAATTTATCTATGATTTATCAGAAGCAAATCAAAAAAAATTTGTTGGTTAATAAACAACGCGATACATACCTTAGCTCAAGAAAAAAAATAAAAACCACTTGTACTCATTTTGTAAATTAGATTACCTGAACTGAGGAGAATTCACAACAGATTTAAAACTCAATCAGAATAAAACTTTTTAAAATTTTTCTGTCAATTTTTTAATTAGTCCTATTATTAAAATATCTGTTGTGTTTTGCTTCCTGTAAATTCCAAGAAACTTACGATTGCAATCTTTTTTGAGAAAAAAAACAACAACTGCTATAATTGTTCAATAGATATATATTTTATTGTGTATTTGAATTTCCATTGCTTTTAGAAACGTATTAGTAGCTAGGAGGACCCCGCCTCCTCTTTTCTTATGTCTCTTTTATATACAAAATATTTTTTTTGTTATTTGTTATCATTGAATTTGAAATATTATCGGCGGAACATCATCCATGTCTCACTTAGATACAAGAATAACATCAATTTCGTCATTATTGGAATTTTCACCTTACATTAGAACATCAAACTCATTCAAGGATTTTGCGTGACTACCTGAGCTCAGAGCTAAAAAAATTTATACTTCACATGAGTTTTTTTATTATTTGATTTTGCATTAAGTCGCTTTTGTTCTTTTCTATGTTTTTTTTGGAGCTTTGAGAAGTGTGTCAAAGTCAAACAAAAAGGAATCACCATCAGCGGAGCACCGTGGGGAAATCTTTTTGTTCTTCTTTTTTGTTGGTGAAGAAAATGGGGTGACCTCACCCTGGGAGTATGTTTAGAAATATCAGACTGGCCTAAGGTCTGTGTTTGTTGAGTATACGAAACTACCATTTGGCATATGCAGTTAGTCACTTATAGGCAAATAAAATCTAGCTGACCGCGATAATTGCAGTGTTGAATCGACTATTTAACAATAAAAACATTCAAAATTTTTTACGAAAGCGGATTAATAACAAATATTAAAAACTGTATTTTAATAATTATTTATCAAATTAATTAATTTTTAACCTAAATGCAGACCTGTGCACGGTCTGGAAAGCCCCTCCTCCCGCTTTATTGGAGGATTTACCCCCCGTTTTCTTGCCCCCCCCGCCAAAAAATGAAAAAGTACCCTAAAATTATGACTCCATTTTTGACCTATGATGACACCATCATCGCGAATTTTTTGCAGTTTTTAGCCTATTTAAATCTATTTTAGGCCATTTTAGACCTAATTTTACCTTATTTTCGCTTTTTTTTGTCCTTTTTTTCCGTTTCCTTTCTTTTTTTTCTTTTTTTCTCCTTTATTTTTTTTCTCTCTTGCTTGGGCCCCCGTTTTATTGCCCGCCCATTTCAAAAAAATTGCCCCCCCGTTCCCCCCGTTTTGGAATTGCCCCCCAATAAAACCCCGGGGGGGGGGGCAGTGAACAGGTCTGTAAATGCAAATTTTTTAAGGGCTAAGGTTGGTTAATTTTTGTGCATTTTTTGCAAAGGTGGAATTGAAAAAAAAAAATCATCGTTTTTATTTGTTTAAAAAAATGTCATAACCGCACAATTTTAATTAATCCCCTCATGTCTGCTTTCTAATTTTCATCGTCAGCCAGATGTAACTCAACTATAATTGAAATTGAAATTGTTTATTCTGCACAGGTAAAATATAGTAATACAATATACACTTACGTACAGAAAAGATAGTACAAATTAAAGAAAAAAGAGTTAAGGCTGGTTCATACTTATGACAAAACGTCCTTTGGACAAACACAGCGTCAAAACGTCCTTTGGATTTTGTCCAAAGGACAACGTGTTCATACTTTTTGTCCTTTGGACTTTTCCCTTTGGATTTTGTACAAATTTCCAGTAGCTTTCATACTTCGTCCAAAGGAAAAAGTCCAAAGGACGTTTTGGCTTTTCTAAAATTGTCCTTTGGACTTTGTCTAAAAAACGTTTTGTCATAAGTATGAACCAGCCTTTATACAACTGTCAAACAATACACAAATAGACAAATAAGCACAGGACTTCAAAACCAAAAACAATAATACATTGTATAAAAACGAAAAAAAATTACTAATTAGGTAGTGTATTTGGAAAAGAATTTTCAGGATATAAATTTATCCCATTATTGCGCGTTTTAGGATATGTTTTTAAATGAAAAGGTTATCAGGATTAATATTTACTTTTTTATTTAAAATTTTAAAACACATTTTTAAATTATGGATCTGTCGTCTTAGCTCAAGCATTTGTAAATGCAGAAATTCTAATCTGTTGATGTAGGGTACTTTTTTAAACCACATCTATGGTATAATTTTCGCGTAAAACACATTGAACACGCTCCATAAGTTCTTTATCTTTTAAAAGGTGGAGGGACCACACACAAGTTTTATATTCCAAAAGCGATCTAACAAAAACAGCGTATGCTTTAATTAGCATGTTTTGATTTTTGGTTTTAAATATTCTGAATATTAATGATAACCTGGTCATTGCTTTTTGAACTGTTATATTGCAGTGTAAGCTAAATTTTATATTTGAAGGAATAAAAATACTTAAATCTTTAATACTAGGGGAGTTTTCAAGGTTATTGTCCCCAAGCGTTAATACTTCCGTTTTATGCCCATGACCCAATGCCAAGGTACTACACTTTTGATAGGCAATGGTAAGTTGCCATGTTTTAGCCCAGTTTACAAAATTTGATAAAGAAAATTAAAAATCTTGGACAGATTCTGATAGTAAACGAATGCTATGTAGCTTACAATCATCGGCATACATTTTACAGTATGTACCAGCATTTAAACAACTAGGTAAACTATTTATGTACAATAAAAATAATAAAGGCCCTAAACAACTGCCTTGAGGCACACCCGATTTTACAGAGACGTAACTTGAATAATTATTTTCAACAACTACACGTTGTTGCCTGTTATGTAAGAAGTTTCTTATCCAACCAAGCAGGTCATATCCAAAGCATAGCTTTGCAACTTTTTCCGTAATTTGTTGTGACACACGCTAACAAAGTCCTTAGAAAAATCAATATACAACATATATATCTACTAACTTTTTATTATCTGATGCCTAAGTCCAATCATTTAAACAGCTTAAAAGTTGTAACCCTGTTGAACGATTTTTTAAGAAACCAGATTGATAAGATGAAATTAGATTATGCGCATAAAAATAAGTCGTCATAGCGTCACAAATTTTTGACTCCATTACTTTACATAGAATACAACATAGTGAAATAGGACGATAGTAATCTGCTATACTTGACAAACTCCTTTTTAAATACAGGAATTAGTGAAATAAGACGATCGTAATCTGCCATACTTGACAAATCCTTTTTAAATACAGGAATTACAAGAGCATCAGCCCACACTTTAGGTACAATTTCAGATAACAAGCTTATCTCAAAAGACATGGCTAATAAATGAATGTTGACCATATTGATTTTTTATATGGTGACCCAATAAATGTACTGAATTTTTGTTGCTCTGCAGTCAGAAGAAATAGTTATTTAAAAAAAATTATGCGCAGCACAATTTAAAATAAAAATCACAAAATTATCATTTCTTTTAAATTTAGAGTTGTTGCACATGGAATTACAAGCTTCTAATTTTAAAAGCAGCGATTTCGCGATGATCAAAATTTTCAGTAGTATGATTTTTTCAATTGTATTCAATTCAGTGATATCCTTTCAACTATAGAGGAATTACAACTGGGTTTCGTGATTCATTTACCAAAGTGAAACTCACTATCATAGTGTGATGAACATTTTTATCATACTATGGTAAAACAACTGCACAAGCTAGATCGAATTGTGATTTTCTGGGGTCCACATATACAAACCTCAGAGTAGTCGACATCTTCTCTGTCACAGACGCTTGCAATAAAAGCTTTTCTTTTTGCAGCTCTATTCTAAAAGCATTTTTAAGAATAGTTTTGTTTGTTTGATTAAATGTTTTTGAAAGTAAGTGGTTAAATTTTTATAACAGTTTATAAAGCTGTATAAAAATTATTTGTTATAGAAAAATTTTGAACTCAATTTATTTCGTCAAGAAATGTCAATTTATATGGTAATTATTAATGGTATAGCTAGAATTCCATTGAATGTTATGATTACCATATAAATCGATTATTCCGTGAACCAAATACGATTACTTCCAATATTTTTTCATTATCATTGTTTTTGTTTATTTAGGATACAACTATTTGTTAATTAAGCTATATTTTTTGTAACGCTGTTTGTTAAAAATATTAAAAAAAACTATTATAGGTATGTAATAAATTTGTTATATATAAATACTTTCATAGAAATATTTAAATGTAAAAAAATGCTTTAAATTCGTATAAACAGGAAGTAATAATTCTAAATGCCACCTACCTACCTATCCATATCGACCATTATAATTTAGAGAACATCTATTTCTGGACATCCACGCGCCTCGCAAAAGAACCAAACGGAAGAGATACTTCTTGGGCACAGACGACGAACTGGTGCCAAATACTAGAAAAGGCTCCCACGTCCATTTGCAGACTTTCGACAGACACAATCCGCATTTCGTGGACGGAACCACCCCCACTATGCCAGTGGAAGATGAGGAGGAAAGCAGTAACTCCAGAGGTATTTTATTTTATTTTTTAATTTTATTTATTTATTTAGCGAAAAGACGGGAACATTCATAAGCTAGTATTTATACTAGCTTATGGGTACATTTTTACACTGGAATTTAATTGTATGCGGCTTAAAAAAACAAATAAATGAAATTACACACCAAAGCAGCGTGTAGAATGCATAAGATATAAATGAAATAGTTGTATGGCGGCCTGGCGTCAAAAAAAATAATAGTAAAAAAAATTTTATTAGCTATGTTTCAACCTGATAAAGCACAGGCCTTCGTTAGGAAATCTAAAATGTAGAAAATTTAATGAATAAAACACACTAAAATATAAAAAAAATAGATTTAAATGTATTAAATAATAACATAAAAAAACCCAATTTTAATTTAGAACTTTTTATGGATATGAAATACTAACTAATTTACATAATTCCGTACTAAGAATATTTAAAAAAAATTGTCTTTATTAACTGATATGAAAAAAGCTTTTTAAAAGGAAATGCAAAATAACAATTGACACTCGCCAAATTGAAATTATGTCAAGTAATTCAAGAATATAAAGATAGCGATGAAAGTGAGGAGTCTAGCGCACTGCTTTTTGGTGCTCATTGATGCGGTTTTGCTTTTTGCTCATTACCTGCTCTTTGGTATTGCACTAATTTATTTTTGCTTAAAAATAAATTAGGATTTCTTACAAATATTTTTGCAAATAAACATGTGAGGGTGATTTTTATTTTTGTAAATAATTATATTTTTGTAAACGAAGCGTCTCGCAAGTTCTCGAAGCGTACAGGGCTAGTATTTTGACGCGCGGTTAAAAGTTATCCCGGGATAACTTTTTACGTGCTTAAGGATGCGAAAGAAAAATCAATTTTATGGTTTAAAGTCGGGATTAATTTAAAGTCGTTAAAGGTTAAAGGTTAAAGTCGGGATAAATTTTTTCTATTGTTTTAAGGATAAAAAGTTATCCAACTTGAGAGGTGGATAAATATTTTCTCCCGTAGAATTAATTTAATAAAAAATAAAGTACGTTCATTGTTAGAATATTTTATTTTGCGCGAGGTGGTTTTGGGGCGCGAAAAAAAAGAAAAAAAAAATCATTGCATTTATTTTCGCTTCCATATGCGGCAGTGTTATTAATTCATAATGAATATTATTTTTTATTTTTATTGGAATGGATTTCGGGGTAAATACAAGTGTTTCGTCAGAATGCGACCCCAGGATAACTTTGGAAATATGTATATACTTTCAGGACCAGATTTAAAATTATATAATTTCCGTACTACATATTTAGAACTATAAAATTTTAGAGCACAGGTTCGCTCAGCAACGGGTGTCTCGCAAGTTCTCAGGTGCCGGTGCTCCTCTGAAAGCCCAGAAAATCGACAGAAGTAACAGTCGGAAAGAGGGAAGACAGGAGAGAAAAGAGCGGAGCTGCCTTCTCCAGCAGTACCCGGACATGGATTACAGGCAGTATTCGGTAGGAAATAACCCGAAATAATCAACCGTTATAGGAACTAGAAAGGCGAGGGCCCTACGGGCCCTCTCCTTTCTAGTTTTGTATATCGATGTTGGATATAATTAAAATTAATATCCACATTAATAATAGTACCAGAAACGTTTTGAAACATAAAGCAAAGAAATTTACTATTTATTAAATCGTTAAAACTGCAGCTCTTCAATCGTTTTGAAAACTGACCCACTTGAGTTCTTAATTTCCGCAAATTTAAAAATGATCAGAACCAGCGAAAATGAGTGATCACACACCTTCCTTATCATTTTAAAAATTGCACTTTTCAAAATCGTTCAGTATCTTAACGCAAAATAAATAATATGATCTTTCAGGGTGATTTATTGAATAAGAACTTTGCTTTTACAATTTAAAAAACATCGCGTTTTTGATTAGTCTTTTATTATGCACGTGTGCAACCCACTAAAAAAATCCCCCCATTCTTAGCTTTCTAAAAAGCTCTTTACAAGTTTCACAAATAAAAAAAAATCAATGCAAAAAAGATTTAGCTTGTTTAAAGAGGATAAATCAAATTTCAAAATTTTAAATCAAAATCAAAATTCAACTTTAAAGAGTACACAATGCAGTAAACTGTATTCCAAATTATCTTTAACTTAAGATGGTAAAATTTTAAAAATCTTTTGTCTATTTTATTTCATCTAATTTAATCAAAAATATATAATATACCGAAAAATGTGCAACTCCTATATAAAAAAGTACGGAAAAGTAGGCCATTATAATAAGCCTCTCCATTTAAATGACACTCTCTACTATAATGGCATAGTAGCCATTTTAATTCGGCGAGTTAAAATGGGAAGGAAGCTATTATAATAGCCAGTTATTGATTTAATTTCACTTCATATATACTCACAAGTGTAATACTGTCGGGGCCGCAGGAGTTTCTGCGTGTCGGACAGTATTAAACTAATATGGGAAAACTCGTGGGGCCCCCGACAGTATTACACTTGTGAGTATATATGAAGTGAAATTAAATCAATAACTGGCTATTATAATAGCTTCCTCTCCATTTTAACTCGCCGAATTAAAATGCCATTATAGTAGAGAGTGTCATTTAAATGGAGAGGCTTATTATAATGGCAATTATAATTATAATTATTATGGTTTATGCCTTATTTATTTATTATTTATTATTATTAATATTTATGGCTTATTATAATGGCAATTATAATTATAATGGTAATATAATCAAAACAATTCCTTAATTTAAACTATTAATCTGCGTCCAATCAAATTAAAAAAAAATTGAAAACAAATATTAAAATATTATGACAATTTTATGCTTAAAACATGTTTTTTTAATTTTAAAATAAATAATTTATTGAGTTTATTAAAATAAAACATCAATTTGTGTAATTTTTGTATTATTGCTCAAGCCTAAATCAGCGTTTAATTTGCTATGTATGTGATTTTTCTTTTAAAAAAACATTATTGCATATTTTTATAAATATTTTTTTTTGTTAAAAAAGGTTTTTTGCTCGAAGTTATTTAAACTTGTATTTAATTTCGGTCAAATATGGTAAATTATTTTGTTACATACAAAAAATTTGCCTAAAAAAAGTATCGCGTTTTGTTTATTCATTTTTTACATGCAATCGATTAAAAAAATCGTGTTCCTAGCTTTCCGAAAATCTAGTTTCAAACACATCAAAAAAAATTGAGATTATTTCGGAAAACCAATAAAATAATAATATAATTGAGAACGTGGTTATTTTTTGTAAT